>JAOVYX010020380.1:0-17114 GCA_035668315.1 Drosera spatulata | reverse complement strand
TTTACCACTTTTCATTCGTTTTTGTGCATTTTGAAGAGATTTGAGTTGTTTTTACGGTGTTTTTAGCCTTTTGATGTGTTTTTGAGTGTTCTAAGCTCATTTCAAGGGTATGTTTTCAAGTTATTTGTGTTGTTTTCGTGGTGTTTTTAGTATTTTCAAATGTTTTTGAGTGTTTTCAGCTCATTTCAATTCTCTTTTCACAATTTTCAAGTCACTTGAGGTTGTTTTGTGGTGTTTTTAGCTTCTTCATGTGTTTTTGAGTGTTTCGAGGTCATGGCAAGGCTATTTTCTTTGTTTCTTGAGTTTTCAAGTTATATGAGGTTGTTTTATGGTGTTTTTACCACTTTTTATTCGTTTTTGTGCGTTTTGAAGTGAATGGAGATGTTCTTATGGTGTTTTATCCTTTTCAAGAGTTTTAGAGTGTTTTAAGCTCATTTGATGGGTCTTTTGATAGATTCTTCCGTTTTCATTTTATTTGAGGTTATTTCAAGTTGTGTTTGACCTTTTCATATGTTTTGGAGTTTTTTAAAGTCATTTCAAGGCTCGTTTCGTTGTTTCTTGCATTTTCAAGTTATTTGAGGTTGTTTTGTGGTGTTTTTAGCCCTTTAATGCGGTTTTGAGTGTTTTAAGGTCATTTCAAGTTTGTTTTGATAGATTCTTGCGTTTTCAATTTAGTTGATGTTCTTTTGTGGAGCTTTTACTACTTTTCATACGTTTTTGTGTATGTTTAAGAGATTTGAGTTGTTTTTATGGTGCCTTTACATGTGTTATTGAGTGTTTTAAAGTCATTCCAAGGCTTTTTTCATAATTTCTTGCATTTTCACGTTATTTGAGGTTGTTTTGTTGCGTTTTTACCCTCTTCATGTGGTTTTGAGTGTTTTAAGCTCATTTCATCGCTGTTTTCGTGGTTTCTTGCATTTTTCAAGTTATTTGAGGTTGTTTTGTGGTGCTTTTAGCTTTTTCTTATGGTTTTTAGTGATTTAAGGTCATTTCAAGGCTCTCTTCATAGATTCTTGGATTTTCAAGTCATTTGAGGCTCTTTTATAGTGTTCCAACCACTTTTGATTCTTTTTTGTGCATTTTGAAGATATTTGAGTTGTTTTTATGGCGTTTTTAGCCCTTGGATGTGTTTTTGAGTGTTTTGTGGTATTTTCAGGGCTATTTTCCTTGTTTCATGAGTTTTCAAGTTATTTGAAGTTGTTTCATGGTTTTTTTGTAGCACTTTTCATTCGTTTTTGCGCGTTTTGAAGTGAATGGAGTTGTTCTTATGATGTTTTTAGCCTTTTCAAGTGTTTTAGAGTGTTTTAAGCTCATTTGAAAGCCTTTTTGATAGAATCTTACGTTTTCAAGTTATTTTTGATATTTCATGGTGTTTTTGACCCTTTTTGTGTGTTTTGGAGTTTTTTAAAGTCATTTCAAGGCTCTTTTCATTACTGCTTACATTTTCAAGTTCTTTGGGGATGTTTTGTGGTGTTTTTAGCCCTTTCATGTGTTTTTAAGTGTTTGAAGGTCATTTCAAGTTTGTTTGGATAGATTGTTGTGTTTTCAATTTAGTTGATGTTCTTTTAGGGTCCTTGTACTACTTTTCATACGTTTTGTGTATGTTGAAGAGATTTGAGTTGTTTTTATGGTGTTTTAATCCTTTACATGTGTTTTGATTGTTTTAAAATCATTTCATGGCTTTTTTCATAGTTTCTTGCATTTTCAAGTTATTTGAGGTTGTTTTGTTGTGTTTTTACTCTTTTCATGTGGTTTTGAGTGTTTTAAGCTCATTTGAAGGCTTTTTTGTAGTTTCTTGCATTTTCAAGTTATTTGAGGTTGTTTTGTGGTGCTTTTAGCCTTTTCATATGGTTTTGAGTAATGTAAAGTCATTTCAAGGCTCTTTTGATAGATTCTTTGATTTTCAGGTTATTTGTGGCCGTTTTATAGTGTTTTTTCCACTTTTCATTCTTTGTTGTGAACTTTGAAGAGATTTGAGTTTTTTTTATGGTGTTTTTAGCCTTTTGATGTATTTTTGAGTGGTTTAAGCTCATTTCAAGGGTCTTTTCATAGTTTCTTGTGTTTTCAAGTTATTTGAGTTGTTTTACTATGATTTTAGCCAATTCATGTGTTTTTGAGTGTTTTATGGTCATTTAAAAGCTGTTTTCGTTGTTTCTTGTGCTTTCAAGTTATTTGAGGTCGTTTTGTGGTGTTTTTAGCACTTTCACGTGTTTTTGAGTGTTTTGAAGTCATTTCAAGGGTCTTTTCATTGTTTCTTGAGTTTTCAAGTTATTTGAGCTTGTTTTATGGTGTTTTTATCACTTTTCATTCGTTTTTGTGCGCTTTGAAGTGAATGGAGTTGTTCTAATGGTGTTTTTAGCCTTTTCAAGTGTTTTAGAGTGTTTTAAGCTCATTTTGAAGGCTATTTTGATAGATTCTTGCATTTTCAAGTTATTTGAGGATATTTCAAGTTGTTTTTGGCTTTTCATGTATGGTGGAGTTTTTTAAAGTCATTTCAAGGCTCCTTTCGTTGTTTCTTACATTTTCAAGTTATTTGCCGAAGTTTTGGGGTGTTTTTCGCCCGTTCATGTGGTTTTGAGTGTTATAAGGTCATTTCAAGTTTGTTTTGATTGATTCTTGCGTTTCCAATTTGATTGATATTCTTTTAGGGTGCTTTTACTACTTTTCATAAGTTTTTATGTATCTTGAAGAGATTTGAATTGTTTTTATGGTGTTTTAATCCTTTCCATGTGTTTTGGAGTGTTTTAAAGACATTTGAAGGCTTTTCTAACAGTTTCTTGCATTTTCAAGTAATTTGAGGTAGTTTTGTTGTGTTTTTACCCTTATCATTTGGTTTTAAGTGTTTTAAGCTCATTTCAAGACTCTTTTCGTAGTTTCTTGCATTTTCAAGTTATTTGAGGTTGTTTTGTTGTGCTTTTAGACCTTTCATGTGGTTTTGAGTGCTTTTAGCCCTTTCATTTGGTTTAAGATCATTTCAACGCTCTTTCGATAGATTCTTGGATTTTTAAGTTATTTGAGGCAGTTTTATAATGTTTTTACCACTTTCCATTCGTTCTTGAGCATTTGAAAGCGATTTGAGTTGTTTTTATGGTGTTTTTAGCCTTTTGATGTGTTATTGAGTGTTCTAAGTTCATTTCTAGGGTCTTTTCATAGTTTCTTGTGTTTTCAAGTTATTTGAGTTGTTTTTGTGGTGTTTTTAGCCCTTTCAAGTGTTTTTAAGTGTTTCATCTCATTTCAATGCTCTTTTCAAAATTTTCAAGTTATTTGAGGTTGTTTCATGGTGTTTTTAACCTTTTATTGTGTTTTTAGTGTTGTAAGGTCATTTAAAGGCTGTTTTCGTTGTTCCTTGTGTTTTCAAGTTATTTGAGGTTGTTTTGTGGTGATTTTTGCCATTTCCTGTTTTTTTTTTTTTTTTGAGTGTTTTGAGCTCATTTCAATGCTCTTTTCGTTGTTTCTTGAGTTTTCAAGATATTTGTGGTTGTTTTACGGTGTTTTTACCACTTTTCATTTGTTTTTGGGCTTTATGAAATGAATGGTGTAGTTCTTATGGTATTTTTAGACTTTTCAAGTGTTTTAGAGTGTTTTAAGTTTATTTGAAGGTTCTTTTGATAGATTCTTACGTTTTCAAGTTATTTGAGGATATTTCATGTTTTTTTGGCCTTTTGATATGTTTTGGATTTTTTTTAAAGTCATTTCAAGGATCTTTTCAGTGTTTCATGCATTTTGAGGTTATTTGATAATGTTTTGCGGTGTTTTTAGCCCTTTCATGTGGTTTTGAGTGTTTTAAGGTCATTTCAAGTTTGTGTTGATAGATTCTTGCGTTTTCAATTTAGTTGATGTTCGTTTAGGGTGCTTTTATTACTTTTCATACGTTTTTGTGTATGTTTAAAAGATTTGAGCTGTTTTTATGATGTTTTAATCCTTTACATGTGTTTTTGAGTGTTTTAAAGTGATTTCAAGCCTTTTTTCATAGTTTCTTGCATTTTCAAGTTATTTGAGGTTGTTTTGTTGGGGTTTTACCTTTTTCGTGTTGTTTTGAGTGTTTTAAGCTCATTTCATGTCTCTTTTCATAGTTTCTTGCATTTTCAAGTTACTTGTGGTTGTTTTATGGTTTATTTAGCCTTTTCAATTGGTTTTGAGTTATTTAAGGTTATTTCAAGGCTCTTTTGTTATATTCTTGAATTTTCATTCGTTTTTGTGCATTTTGAAGAGATTTGAGTTGTTTTTATGGTGCTTTTAACCTTTTCAAGTCTTATTGAGTGTTATCAGCTTATTTCAATGCTCTTTTCAATATTTTCAAGTTATTTGAGGTTCTTTTATGGTATGTTTAGCCTTTTCAAGTGTTTTTGAGTGTTTTAAGGTCATTTAAAGCCCGTTTTCGTTGTTTCTTGTGTTTTCAAGTTGTTTGAGGTTGTTTTGTGGTGTTTTTAACCCTTTCATGGGTTTTTGATTGTTTTGAGGTCATTTCAAGGCTCTTTTCGTTATTTCTTGAGTTTTCAAGTTGTTTGAGGTTGTTTTATGGTGTTTTTACCACATTTCATTCGTTTTTGTGCGTTTTGAAGTGAATGGAGTTGTTCATATGGTGTTTTTAGCCTTTTTCAAGTGTCTTAGAGTGTTTTGAGCTCATTTGAAGGCTCTTTTCATAGATTCTTGCGTTTTCAAGTTATTTGGGGATATTTGATGGTGTTTTTGGCCCTTTCATGTGTTTTGGAGTTTTTTTAAAGTCAATTCAAGGCTCTTTTCGTTGTTTCTTGTATTTTGAAGTTATTTGCGGATGTTTTGTTGTGTTTTTAGCCCTTTTATGTGGTTTTGATTGTTTTAAGGTCATTTAAAGTTTATTTTGATAGATTCTTGCGTTTTTAATTTAGTTGATGTTCTTTTACGGCACTTTTACTACTTTTCGTACGTTTTTGTATATGTTGAAGAGATTTGAGTTGTTTTTTTATGGTCTTTTAATCCTTTACATGTGCTTTTAAGTGTTTTAAAGTCATTTCAAGGCTTTTTTTTTTCATAATTTCTTGTATTTTCAAGTTCTTTGAGGTTGTTTGGTTGTGTTTTTACACTTTTCATGTGGTTTTTAGTGTTTAAGCTCATTTCAAGGCGCTTTTATTGTTTTAAGGTCATTTCAAAGCTCTTTTGATAGATTCTTGCGTTTTCAAGTTATTTGAGGTTATTTTATAGAGTTTTTGGTCTTTTCATGTGTTTTTGCATGTTTTGAGGTCATTTCAAGGATATTTTCGTTGTTTCGTTTTTTTTTCAAGTTATTTGAGTTATTTTTATGCTGTTTTTAGCCTTTACTTGTGGTTTTGAGTGATTTAAAATCATTTCAATGCTCTTTTGATAGATTTTTCATGTTATTTTAGGCCGTTTTACAGTGTTTTTACCACTTTTCATTCATTTTTGTGCGTTTTGAAGTGATTTGAATTGCTTTTATGGTGTTTTTGGCCTTTGGATGTGTTTTGGAGTGTTTTAAGCTTATTTCAAGGGTCTTTTCATAGTATCTTCTGTTTTCATGTTATTTGAGTTGTTTTTATGGTGTTTTCAGCCTTTTCAAGTGTTCACGAGTGTTTTAAGGTCATTTCAGTGCTTTTTTCACAGTTTCTAGTGTTTCAAGTTATTTGAGGTTGTTTTATGGTGTTTTTAGCCTTTTCATATGTTTTTGAGTGTTTTAAGTTCATTTTAAGGCTGTTTTCGTTGTTTCTTGTGTTTTCAAGTTATTTGAGGTTGTTATATGGTGTTTTTTGCCTTTTCATGTGTGTTTTGAGTTTTTTGAAATCATTTCAAGGCTCTTTTTGGTGTTTTCAAGTTATTTGAGGTGTCTTTTTGGTGTTTTTACCACTTTTCATTCGTTTTTGTGTCTTTTGATGTGATTGGAGATGTTTTTGTGGTGTTTTAAGTTCATTTGAAGGCTCTTTTGATAGATTCATTCGTTTTGAAGTTTTTTAAGCCAATTTTATGGTGTTTTTAGTCTTTTCATGTGTTATTATGTCTTTTAAGATCATTTCAGGGCTCTTTTGATAGATTCTTACGTTTTCGAGTTATTTGAGGTTATTTTATGGTGTTTTATACCTTTTCATGTTTTTTTGAGTGTTTTTAGGTCATTTCAAGGCTCTTTCCGTTGTTTCTTGCGTTTTCAAGTTATTTGAGGATATTTTGTTGTGTTTTTAGCCCTTTCATGTGGTTTTGGGTGTTTTTAGGTCATTTCAAGTTTGTTTTGATAGATTCTTGTGTTGTCAATTTAATTAAGGTTCTTTTAGGGTGTTTTTATTACTTTTCACACGTTTTTGTCTATGCTAAAGAGAATTGAGTTCTTTTTATTGTGTTTTAATCCTTTACATTTGGTTTAAAGTGTTTTAAAGTCATTTCAAAGCTTTTTTCATAGTTTCTTGCATTTTCAAGTTATTTGAGGTGTTTTGTTATGTTTTTAGCCTTTTCATGTGGTTTTGAGTGTTTTAAGCTCATTTCACGGCTCTTTTCGTAGTTTCTTGTATTTTCAAGTTATTTCAGGTTGTTCTATCGTGCTATTGGCCTTTTCAGGTGGTTTTGAGTGATTCAAGGTCATTTCAAAACTCTTTTGATAGATTCTTGGATTTTCAAGTTATTCGAGGTAGTTTTATAGTGTTTTTACCACTTTTCATTCATTTTTATGCGTTTTGAAGAGATTTGAGTTGTTTTTATGGTGTTTTTAGCCTTTTCATGTGTTTTTGCGTGTTTTTAGGTCATTTCAAGGGTCTTTTCATAGTTTCTTGTGTTTTCAAGTTATTTGAGTTGTTTTTATGGTGGTTTTAGCCTTTTCAAGTGTTTTTGAGTGTTTTAAAGCTCATTTCAATGCTCTTTTCGCAATTTTCAAGTTATTTGAGGTTGTTTTATGTTGTCTTTTGCCTATTCATGTGTTTTTGAGTGTTTTAAGGTCATTTAAACGCTGTTTTCGTTCTTTCTTGTGTTTTCAAGTTATTTGAGGTTGTTTTATGGTGTTTTTTCCAATTTTCATTAGTTTTTGTCCGTTTTGAAGTGAATGGAGTTGTTCTTATGGTGTTTTAGCCTTTTCAAGTGTTTTAGAGTGTTTTGAGCTCATTTGATGGCTCTTTTGATAGATTTTTGCGTTTTGAAAAGATTTCGGGTTGTTTTATGATGTTCATATGCCCTTTTCATTTATTTTTGAGGTTTTTATGAGATTTGAGTTGTTTTTTTAGGTTTAATCGTGTTTTAAGGCTTTTAAAGTTTTTTTGAGTGTTTTTAGCCTTCTTGTGCTTTTAAGTGTTTTAAGGTCAATTCAAGACTCTTTTGATAGTTTGTTGTGTTTTCAAGTTATTTGATGCTGTTTTATGGTGTTTTTGTGTCTTTTAAAGAGAGTTGAATTATTTTGTATGGTGTTTTTAGCGTTTTTCATGTGTTTTTGAGTATTTTAAGATCATTTCAAGGCTCTTTTCATAGTTTCTTGCATTTTCAAGAGATTTAAGGTTGTTTTAGATGTCCATAAGCCTTTTTCATTTGTTTTGAGATTTTTGAGAGATTTGAGTTGTTTTGACGGTGTTTTTAGCCCTTTTCATGAGTTTTTGAGTGTTTTGAGGTCAATTGAAGGCTCTTTTCATTTTTCAAGTTATTTGAGATTGTTTAACGGTGTTTTCACCACTTTTCACTCGTTTTTGTGCGTTTTGAAGTGAATAGAGTTGTTCTTACGGTGTTTTAATCCTTTACATGTGTTATTGAGTGTTATAAAGTCATTTTAAGGCTTTATTTCATAGTTTCTTGCATTTTTGAGTTATTTGAGGTTGTTTTGTTGTGTTTTTACCCTTTTCATGTGGTTTTGAGTGTTTTATGCTCATTTCAAGTCTCTTTTCATAGTTTCTTGCATTTTCAAGTTATTTGAGGTTGTTTTGTGGTGCTTTTATACTTTTCACATGGTTTTGAGTGATTAAAGGTCATTCCAAGGCTCTTTCGATAGATTCTAGGATTTTCAAGTCATTTGAGGCTGTTTTATAGTGTTTCTACCACTTTTCATTCGTTTTTGTGCATTTTGAAGAAATTTGAGTTGTTTTTATGGTGTTTTTAGCATTTTGATGTGTTTTTGAGTGTTTTAAGCTCATTTCAAAGGTCTTTTCATTGTTTCTTGTGCTTTCAAGTTATTTGATTTGTTTTTATGGTGTTTTTAGCCATGTCAAGTGTTTTTCAGTGTTTCAAGCTCATTTCAATGCTCATTTCAGTGTTTTTCAGTGTTTCAAGCTCATTCGTTGTTTCTTGCATTTCCAAGCTTTTTTAGGATGTTCTGTGGTGTTTTTAGCCCTTTTATGTGGTTGTGAGTATGTTATGGTCATTCCAAGTTTGTTTCGATAGATTCTTGCGTTTTCAATTTAGTTGATGTTCTTTTAGGGTGTTTTTGCTACTTTTCATACATTTTGTGTATGTTGAAGAGATTTGAGTTGTTTTTATGGTGTTTTAATCCTTTACATGTGTTTTGTGATTGTTTTAAAGTCATTTCAAGGCTTTTTTTTTCATAGTTTCTTGCATTTTCAAGTTATTTGAGGTTGTTTTGTTGTGTTTTTACCCTTTTCAAGTGGTTTTGAGTGTTTTAAGCTCACTTGAAGGCTCTTTTTGTAGTGTCTTGTATTTTGAACTTCTTTGAGGTTGTTTTGAAGTGCTTTTAGCCTTTTCATATGGTTTTGAGTGATTTAAGGTCATTTGAAAGCTCTTTCGATAGATTCTTGGATTTTCAAGTTATTTGAGGCTGTTTTATAGTTTTTTACCCCTTTTTATTCGTTTTTGTGTGTTTTGAAGAGATTTGAGTTGTTTTTTTTTTTTTTTTGCCTTTTGATGTGTTTTTGAGTGTTTTAAGCTCATTTCAATCGTATTTTCATAGTTTCTTGTGTTTTCAAGTTATTTGAGACTTTTTTATGGTGTTTTTAGACTTTTGAAGTGTTTTTCAGTGTTTTCAGCTTATTTCAACGCTCTTTTCACAGTTTTCAAGTTATTTGAGGTTGTTTTATGATTTTTTAGCCTTTTCATGTGTTTTTGAGTGTTTTATGGTCATTTAATGGCTGTTTTCGCTGTTCCTTGTGTTTTCAAGTCATTTGAGTTTGTTTTGTGTTGTGTTTAGCCGTTTCATGTGTTTTTCAGTCTTTTGAGCTCATTGCATGGCTCTTTTCGTTGTTTCTTCAGTTTTCAAGTTATTTGAGATTGTTTTATAGTGTTTTTTCCACTTTTCATTCGTTTTTGGGCGTTTTGAAGGGAATGGAGTTGTTCTTATGGTGTTTTTAGTCTTTCAAGTTTTTTGAGTTGTTTTTATGGTGTTGTTTTTGTTTTCAAGTGTTTTTAAGTGTTTTAAGCTCATTTGAATGCTCTTTTCACAATTTTCAAATTATTTGTGGATGTTTTATAATGTTTCTAGCCTTTTCATGTGTTTTTGAGTGTTTTAAGGTCGTTTATAGCGTGTTTTCGTTGTTTCTTGTGTTTTCAAGTTATTTGAGGTTGTTTTGTGGTATTTTTAGCCCTTTCAGGTGTTTTTGAGTGTTTTGAGGTCATTTCAAGGCTATTTTCGTTGTTTCCTGAGTTTTCAAGCTATTTGAGGTCGTTTTATTGTGTTTTTACCACTTTTCATTCCTTTTTATGTCTTTTGAAGTGAATGGAGTTGTTGTTATAGTGTTTTTAGCCTTTTCAAATGTTTTAGAGTGTTTTAAGCTAATTCGAAGGCTCTTTTGATCGGTTCTAACGTTTTCAAGTTGTTTGAGGATATTTCATTGTGTTATTGACCTTTTCATGTGTTTTAGAGTTTTTTAAAGTCTTTTCAAGGCTCTTTTCATAGTTTCCTATATTTCGAAGTCATTTGAGGATGTTTTGTGGTGTTTTTTGCCCTTTCATGTGTTTTTGAGCTTTTCAGGGTAATTTGAAGTTTCTTTTGATAGATTCTTGCGTTTTCAATTTAGTTGATGTTCTTTTAGGGTGCTTTTACTACTTTTCATACGTTTTTATGTACGTTGAAGAGATTTGAGTTGTTTTTATGGTGTTTTGATCCTTTACATGTGTTTTTGAGTGTTTTAAAGTCATTTCAAGACTTTTTTCAAAGTTTCTTGCATTTTCAAGTTATTTGAGGTTTTTTGGTTGTTCTTTTACCGTTTTCATGTGATTTTGAGCGTTTTAAACTCATTTCAGGGCTCGTTTAATAGTTTCTTGTATTCTCAAGTTCTTTGAGGTTGTTTTGTGGTTCTTTTAGCCTTTTCATATGGTTTTGAGTGATTTAAGGTCATTTCAAAGCTCTTTTGATAGATACTTGGATTTTCAAGTTATGTGAGGACGTTTTGTAGTGTTTTTATCACTTTTCATTCGATTTTGTGCATTTTGAAGAAATTTGAGTTATTTTTATGGTCTTTTTAGCCTTTTGATGTGTTCTTTAGTCTTTTAAGCTCATTTCAAGGCTGTTTTCATAGTTTCTTGTGTTTTCAAGTTATTTGAGTTGCTTTTATGGTGTTTTTAGCCTTTTCAAGTGTTTTTGAGTGTTTTCAGCTCATGGCAATGCTCATTTCACAATTTTCAAGTTATTTGAGGTTGTTTTGCGGTGTTTTTAGTCTTTTCATGTGTTTTTGAGTGTTTTGAGGTCATTTAAAGGCTGATTTCGTTGTTTCTTTTGTTTTCAGGTTATTTGAGGAAGTTTTGTTGTGTTTTTAGCCCTTTCAGGTGGTTTTGAGTGTTTTAAGGTCATTTCAAGTTTGTCTTGATAGATTCTTGCATTTCCGATTTAGTTGATGTGCTTTTAGGGTGCTTGTACTATTTTTCATACGGTTTAGTGTATGTTGAAGAGATTTGAGTTCTTTTTATGGTGTTTTACTCCTTTGTATGTTTTTGAGTGTTTTAAGGTCATTTCAATGTTTTTTCATAGTTTCTTGCATTTTCAAGTTATTCGAGGTTGTTTTGTTGTGTTTTTACCCTTTTCATGCGGTTTTAAGTGTTTTCATATCATTTCATGGTTGTTTTCGTAATTTCTTGCATTTTCAAATTATTTAAGGTTGTTTTGTGGTACTTTTAGCCTTTTCATGTGGTTTTGAGTGATTTAAGCTCATTTCAAAGCTCTTTTGATAGATTCTTGGATTTTCAAGTTATTTAAGGCTGTTTTATAGTGTTTTTACCACTTTTCATTTGTTTTTGTGCATTTTGAAGAAACTTGAGTTGTTTTTATGGTGTTTTTAGCCTTTTGATGTGCTTTTGAGTATTACAAGCTCATTTCAAGGGTCTTTTCACAGTTTCTTGTGTTTTCAAGTTATTTGAGTTGTTTTTATGGTCTTTTTAGCCTTTTCAAGTGTTTTTGAGTGTATTCAGCTCATTTCAACGCTCTTTTTACAATTTTCAAGTTATCTGAGGTTATTTTATGGTGTTTTTAGCCTTTTCATGTGTTTTTGATTGTTTTAAGCTCATTTAATGGCTGTTTTCGTTGTTTCTTGTGTTTTCAAGTTATTTGACATTGTTTTGTGGTGTTTTTAGCCCTTTCATGTGTTTTAGAGTGTTTTGAGCTCATTTCAAGGCTCTTTTTGTTGTTTCTTGAGTTTTCAAGTTATTTGAGTTTTTTTAATGGTGTTTTTACAACTTTTCATTACTTTTTGTGCGTTTTGAAGTGAATGGAGTTATTCTTATGGTGTTTTTAGCCTTTTCAAGTTATATGAGTTGTTTTTATGGTGTTTTTAGCCTTTTCAATGCTCTTTTCTCGATTTTCAAGTTATTTGAGGTTGTTTTATGGTGTTTTTAGCCTTTTCATGTGTTTTTAGCCTTGAAAGAAGCTTAAAATACTCAAAAACACTTGAAAAGGCTAAAAACACCATAAAGAGATTTGAGTTGTTTTTCTTCTGTTCTTAGTGGTTTTGAGTGTTTTTATCCTTTTCATGTGTTTTTGAGTGTTAAGGTCATTTCATGGATCTTGTAGTAGATCTTGCATTTTCATGTTATTTGAGGTTCTTTTATGGTGTATTTACGACATTTCATTCGTTTTTGTATTTCAAGAGATTTGAGCTGTGTTTCTGGTGTTTTTGGTGTTTTTGAGCGTTTTAAGGTAATTTCAAGGCTTTATTGACAGATTCTTACTTTTTGAATTTATTTAACCCTATTTTATAGTGTTTTTCAACGCTGTTTTGTAGGTTTTTGCGTTTTCAAGTTATTTGCGGATGTTATATTGTGTTTCAACCACTTTTCATTCACTTTTGTGTGGTTTGTAGAGATTTAAGTTTGTTTTTGGGTGTTTTTAGCATTTTCAAGTGTTTTTGAGTGTTTCATGGGTTTTCAAGTCATTTGAGGTTGTTTTATGGTGCTTTTAGCCTTTTCATGTGTTTTTGAGTGTTTTAAGGTCATTTCGATGGTCTTTAGATGGAATCTTGTGTTTTTTGGTTATTGCAGCTGTTTTACGGTCTTTTTACCGCTTTTCATTCTTTTTTGTCTGTCTTGAAGAGATTTGAGTTATTTTTATCATGTTTTTAACCTTTTCAAGTTTTTTATAGTGTTTTAAGCACATTTCAAGGCTCTTTTCATAGTTTCATGCGTTTTCAAGTTATTTGAGGTTGTTTTGTGCTGTTTTTAGGCTTTTGATGTGTTTTTGAGTCATTTAAGGTCATTTTAAGGCTCTTTTGATAGTTTCTTGCATTTTCAACTTATTTGATGTTGTTTTATGGTGTTTTTATCACTTTTCATTCGTTTTAATGTGTTTTGAAGATATTTGAAGTTTTTTTGGTGTTTTTAACCTTTCCAAGTATTTTTGAGTGTTTTAAGATCATTTTAAGGCTATTTACTTTGTTTCTGGCGTTTTCAAGTTATTTGAGGTTGTTATATGGTGTTTTTAGCCTTTTCATGTGTTTTTGAGTGTTTTAAGGTCATTTCAAGGCACTTTTTATTTTTTTCTTGCATTTTCAAGTAATTTGAGGTTGTTTTACGCTGTTTTTACCACTTCTCATTTGTTGTTTTATGTTATGAAGAGATTTGAGTTGTTTTTATGGTATGTTTAGCCTTTTAAAGTGTTTTAAGCTCATTTCAAGGCTCGTTTGATAGATTTTTGCATTTTCAAGTTATTTAAGCCTGTTTAATGAGGTTTTTTTTTACTATTTTAAGGTCATTTCAAGGCTCTTTTGATAGATTCTTGTGTTTCAAGTTATTTGAGGTTATTTTTCGGTATTTTTGTCCTTTTCATGTGTTTTTCAGTGCATTAAAGTCATTTCAAGGATCTTTTTGTAGTTTCATGTGTTTTCATGTTATTTGAGGTTGTTTTGTGGTGTTTTTAGCCCTTTCATATTGTTTTGAGTGACTTAAGGTCATTGCAAGGCAGTTTTGATAGATTCTTGCATTTTCAATTTAGTTGAGGTTCTTTTAGTGTGTTTTTACTAGTTTTCAACAGTTTTTGTGTGTGTTGAAGAGATTTGAGTTGTTTTTATGGTGTATTAAGCCTTTACATGTGTTTTTGAGTGTTTGAAAGTCATTTCAAGGCTCTTTTGGTAGTTTCTTGCTTTTTCAAGTTATTTGAGGTTGTTTTGTGGTGTTTTTAGCCTTTTGATGTGGTGTTGAGTGTTTTAAGCTCATTTCAAGGATCTTTTCATAGTTTCTTGCGTTTTCAAGTTATTTGAGGTTGTTTTGTGGTGTTTTCAGCCTTTTAATGTTGTTTTTTGAGTGTTTTTAAGGTCATTTCAAGGATCTTTTGAAAGATTCTTGCATTTCCAAGTTTTTTGAGGGTTTTTTTATGGTGTTTTTACCACTTTTCATTCGTTTTTCTGTGTTTTGTAGAGATTAGGATTGTGTTTTATGGTGTTTTTAGCATTTTCAAGTGCTTTTGAGTGTTTCAAGCTCGCTACGAGGCTCTTTTCACGGTTTCCAGCGTTTTCATGTTTCTTTGAGGTTGTTTTATGGTGTTTTTAGCATTTTCAAGTGTTTTTGAGTGTTTTATGGTCATTTCAAGGCTGTTTTCATTGTTTCTTGTGTTTGCAAGTTATTTGAGTTAATATGGTGTTTTTAGCTTTTTCATGTGTTTTTGAGTGTTTTAAGTTGATTGCATGGCTCTTTTGATCGATTATTGCATTTTCAAGTTATTCGAGGTTGTTTTGTGGTGGTTTTATAACTTTTCATTCTTTTTTGTGTGATCTGAGGAGATAAGTTTTTTATGGTGTTTTTAGCATTTTCAATTATTTTTTAGTGTTTTAATATCATTTCAAGGTTGTTTTCATAGTTTCTTGCGTTTTCAAGTTATTTGAGATTGTTTTATGGTGTATTTAGCTTTTTCATGTGTTTTTGAGTGTATTAAGATCATTTTTAGGCTCTTTTTTGTTGTTTCTTGCGTTTTCAAGTTATTTCAGATTATTTGATGGTGTTTTCACCACTTTTAATTCATTTTGTGTGTGTTTTGATTAGATTTGAGTCGTTTTTGTGGTGTTTTTAGATTTTTCAAGCCTTTTTGACTTAATTGGGGTCATTTCAAAGCTCTTTTGATAGGTTCTTGTGTTTTCAAGTTATTTGAGGTTCTTTTCTTGAGTTTTGTGCATTTTCTTTTCTTTTTGAGTGTTTTAAAGTCATTTCAATGCTATATTCATAGTTTCTTGCGTTTTCAAGTTATTTGAGGTTGTTTAATGGTGTTTTTAGCCTTGTCATGTGTTTTTGTATGTTTTAAGGTCATTTCAAAGCTGTTTTCGTTGTTTGTTTTGTTTTCAAGTTATTTCAGTCGTTTTTATGGTGTTTTTAGCCATTACTTGTGGTTTTGAGTTATTTAAGGTCATTTCAAGGCTCTTTTTTATAGATTTTTGGATTTTTCAAGTTATTTGAGGCTGTTTTATACTGTTTTTACCACTTTTCTTTCATTTTTGGCCGTTTTGAAGTGATTTGAGTTGCTTTTATGGTGTTTTTAGCCTTTTGATGTGTTTTTAAGTGTTTTAAGCTCATTTGAAGGGTCTTTTCATAGTTTTTTCTGTTTTCAAGTTATTTGAGTTGTTTTTAGTATGTTTTCAGACTTTTCAAGTGTTTTGCAGTGTTTTAAGTTCATTTCATTGCTCTTTTCGCAGTTTCTAGTATGTTTCATTGGAGTGCTTTTAGTATGTTTCAAGCCTTTTCATTGCTCTTTTGGAGTGTTTTGGAGTGTTTTAAGTTCATTTCAAGTGTTTTCAAGTTATTTGTGGTTGTTTAATGGTGTTTTTAGCCTTTTCATGCGTTTTTGAGTGTTTTAAGGTTATTTTAAGGCTGTTTTCGTTGTTTCTTGCATTTTTCAAGTTATTTGAGGTTGTTTTTTGATTTTTTTTTTCAATTTTCATTCGTTTTTATTTGTCTTAAAGTGATCGGAGTTCTATTGATAGATTTTGGCGTTTTCAAGTTTTTAATGCTTGTTTTATGGTGTTTTTAGCCTTTTCATTTTTTATTAAGTCCTTTAAGGTCATTTCAAGGTTGTTTTGATAGATTCTTGTGTGTTTAATTTAGTTGAGGTTGTTTTTACTTCTTTTCATACGTTTTTGTGTATGCTGAAGAGATTTGCATTGCTTTTATGGTGTTCTAATCCTTTACATGTGTTTTTGAGTGTTTTAAAGTCATTTCAAGGCTTTTTCATAGTTTCTTGCATTTTCAAGTTATTGGAGATTGTTTTGTTGTGTTTTTTAATTTTTTCATGTGATTTTGGGTGTTTTAAACTCATTTCAAGGCTCTTTTCACGGTTTCTTGCATTTTCAAGTTATTTGAGGTTGTTTTATGGTGCTTTAAGCCTTTCATGTGCTTTTGACACTAAAAAAAAAAAGCAATTTAGCTACGGAAAAATTTAGCTACAGATAAAATCCGTCGTAAAAATTTATATTTTTGCGACGGATCCATAGCTAAAATAGCAAGAAAAAAATGTTTAATTTTTTGCGACGGAAAGTCAAACCTTGTGGCCAAATTTTTTATTGACGGATTTCCGTCGCTAAAAATTTGAGTTTGAATTTGGATTCAACCTATTAGCGACGGTTTCCATCGCTAAAAAAAAAAAGTAGCTCTGGATCCGTCACTAATTTAATTAGTTTTTGCCTTTGTAATTTTTGAATGAAAAATTTGTATTCACACTATTAGCGACGGATCCGTCGCTAATAACTTGAATGTAATTTGACAATTACATTCATTAGCGACGGAATCCGTCGCTTAAATAGGCAATTTCCATTATTTAGCGACGGAAGCCGTCGCTAATATTGAAGTTTATAAATTTTTGCATTTTCTTTTTATGTTTTTGTACATCGTTCACTTCTTTTTCATAAATTGATTTTCAATTTAATTTTATGAGGACATCATTTATAATAGGTGATACATTTAACAATAATACCATGTACTACACCTTATATGTTTGAAGTTTTGTTACATATATAACATCTTATATCATGTACAAAATATATATTATTAAGAGTTTTTAACAATACGTTATTCTTTCATTAAAATTTTACGAAATACAACACCTTATCATAAATTAACATTTCAACGATTACGAAATCAAAAAAACCTTATAATATGAAAAATTTAAAATCATAAAACATAACCGGGAAAAAGAATATTTAGTAGCGACGGATTCCGTCGTTATTTTTAGGATTAATGATAAATTAGCAACGGAATCAGTCGCTAAAAGTGAAATATGCAACAAATTAAAATCATTGGTCATTTTAGCAACGGATTCCGTCGCTAATTTATGATTAAACCTAAATAGCGACGCAATCCGTCGCTAAAATTTATGTATATAACTTCAGCCGCCGTCACCGTCTTCCTCATTTCCTCCTTCTTCTTCTCTCTCCCTCATCTTCGCCGGAGACGAACTCGTCGCCGTTGCCCGCCGCTAGCTGTCCGCCCCTCGCCGTCGTCGCCCGTCTTCCGCCACCAGCCGCTGCCCGCCCACCTTCAGCCATATGCCGCCACTGCCCGCCTGCCACTGCCCACCTGCCGCCATTGCCCGCCTGCCACTGGCCACCTGCCGCACATCCTCTGCCGTCGCTGCCCGCCTATCGCCGCCACCTGCCGCCCCAAGGCCGCTGCTGCCCGCCTGCTGTCGCCACCTGCTGCCTCGCCTGCCTGCTGCCCGCCACTAGCCGCCGACCGCTTCGATCTGTGAGGTAACTTCCCTTTCACACCTCATCAATTGTGTGTTGCTCAATTTCCTCATTTATGAA
>JAOVYX010020379.1:0-17116 GCA_035668315.1 Drosera spatulata | reverse complement strand
AATTATGGTTTAAGGAAAGATAAAAGTTGACAAGGGATCAAGATCATTAATGAAGGTAAAAGATTGATCATTTAATCAAGGGCAAATCTGTCCACTCAACTTTAAAAAGTTAATTATGATCTGGATTCAAAAAATATTACACTGGATTTAGTCTTTTCCTATATTTATAATTGATCGGGTTGTGCATGGTTAATCTGTTGTTGTTTGACTTCAATAACTATTGTCTGAAAGATTGATTTTAGTAAATTTCGTTTCTATCTTACCACTGTTTAGTTACTAGAAAACCTTTTTTTTTTTTTT
The DNA here is from genome assembly GCA_035668315.1 of Drosera spatulata. NCBI lineage: Eukaryota > Viridiplantae > Streptophyta > Magnoliopsida > Caryophyllales > Droseraceae > Drosera > Drosera spatulata. Next base: position 16,816 of record JAOVYX010020379.1, on the reverse strand, counting down.
TTTTGCCAGAATTTCCATCTCTCTTTTTTTATATATATAAATAATAACCAAAATTACTTTGAGGTCAAATAATTTCACTGCACTGGATCCAGCATTGGCCGCTGCACTATATAGACTTCCCCTCTATCTGACCTTTATTTTAAAACCACTAAATTCCTGCATAATAATTTCCTACATCATTAAATTCCAATTTCCAATTTCCAATTTTCCTTTTTCCTTTTCTTTTGTCAGAAATTCCAAATTTCTACTGAGTTTTCTAATGCTTCCCATCAGACTGTCAGATTGTGTTTCCATAAACAATTCTCTCGGAATAGTTTCCATAAACAATTCCCAGAAACAACAAATATAGAAACTTTGCAAGAAAACCTGGCGCCAAAAACTCTCTATAAATCCCAAAGTACATGTAGGCAAAAATTAGATCACAGCATCAATAACAAGCTTAGGCTGTTGGGAGAAAGCAGCATCGCTCGTCACTCGTCGACTGAGTATGGCAGATCAAGAGTGTTGTTCAACAGCCACGGCTGCCAAGCCTCCACCACCACCGGGAGACAGGCCTCCACTGGAGATAGTAGTCAAGGTTATGACTCGTTGTAATCTGCATGCACTCTCGACAATACTTACATGATCCTTAATTTTGCCTTCGTGCTTTAACATATTCGTACTTAAACGGCCATGCATATTTTTGTTATGAAGAACTAATCATAGACATAATTTTATTCTTCCACACAGAAGCGCAAATCATGCCCAGCTGGCGTCATATGCTTTATTGTCCCACTCGTCCTCATCTCCGTCTTCTGCGCACTACTCTTCTTACCCCAGAGGAACCCCAGCTTCACCATCGAAGACTTTGCAGTCGACAATTTCTCCACCTTCAACACTGACATCAACATCAGCATGCACTTCACCATCTCGTCCAAGGAACCATCCTCCATGACAGTGAACTACAACAGGATCGAGGCTAGCGCCATGTACCATGGCTCCATCATCACGGATTCCACCCCGGTTCTCTTAGATGGCCCTGGAAGCATGTCTGTTGACCTCAAAGGGGCGGGCGTCGCTGTGGATCCTGCATTGGCTGCAGCGCTGGACCATGACCTCATGGGTCCTGGTGCACCCATCCATGTGTCGTTGCGTGGCTGGATCAGGAAGAAGATGTTTTGGTCGATCAAGGATGGATTCATTGTAGATTGCCTCGGCTTGCTTAGGTTGAATGGATCCGCCGTGGAAACTGGGCTGCAAAAATGCAAAGTCTCTTAGTTTAGACGTCTATCTATTACAGCATATGGCTTATTCAAAATCTGTCTTTTCATGCTTCTGTTATTTGATTCCCGTCTACGTGCCGAGATAATTAATTCAAAATTGTTCGTGTGCTAACGTTAAAGTTTACCTATAGGCCGAAGTTGTCACCTAAACCGAAACACTTGGACAGAACAAAGATGCAACTCTGTACTTTGATGTCATACACTATGACTTCTAAAAACGGCATGTTAGTCACACCCCAAGCATGCTTCGTACGATCTGACCGACCATATTGGCTTAAAGGAAAGATGACAAAGTGGCAAAAAAGAAAAAAGAAAAAAAAAGGAGCAAGAATAAGAAGATTGCCTCACAAGAAAGATGACACAGTGGCACAAAACAAAACAAGCGGCAAGATGACGGGCCATCAAAGGATAGATAACTCGTACTAATCAAAGCACAGATTAAGCAACAAATACCAACTATGATCATCAACTTGGTCAGAAGTAATGCAATAAAGACATATAGCGCAGAACACAACGACAAGTTTTTCTCACCAGTATTTTGTGGCCAACGATGAGTCCAATCAATGGATGCGCCTGATGTACCCTGGAGTAAAAGCCTACCGTTGGTTATCATGTCTGCAAGAGAAAATTCAGTCAACAGCGAAGAAGTATTTCTACTGAGACTCGGAATGATAATCAAAGCAACTTTGACGTGAGAATCTGTCGCAGGGTAAGGGGTTGTCCGACTAGGCTACCTAACACGTCCCTCTACCAATGTCATACTTGAAATAAACCTCACTCGGAACATAAAAACAAATCGAATTCTTCACCTCACTCCATGCAATTTCAATGCTCCCGCCTGCAGTAAGATAAACTGTCTCTGGAACATTCCTCTGGTCTAAGACAGACCGATCTAGTGAAATTGTCTCCGTCCTAAGAGATGCTTTTAGTTCCCTGAAGCACGTCAAAAGATAATACATCAACCACTCAGCAATTGCGAGTAATCAAGCGCATACTTCACTTTGGATCACAAGCAAGTTTCAACTAAAAAACGACAGTCAACAGCCCAATTATAAGGTCAAAGTGGTGCTAGAATGCTATTCTTTGACAAAATCGCAAATGCCAATCATACCACATTTAGGGGAAAGAGATGCACATTTAGGTAACAAATTCAATGGCAAGACAATCCCTCAGAATTTCTTGAAGTTGGACGGAATCAATCGACAAAGATCAGCTAGATTCATCACACTTGTGGCATTGGCATCCATGTTCCTTGTATCTCAAAGTTCTTCATTCCCTTTTTTTTTTTTTTTTTTTATCATTCACAAAACAGATCTCAACCCGAACCGAAACCATGCTTATCTGCAATGTTCCCCGCAAAACGGGGTCCGCTATCACGATTCCATACGCTGTTTCCCGCCAACAGAATAACAAGGGGTCGTCTGCTGCACACATCACCCACGAGACTCACATGATCACATCCATACACCATCTTCTCCTGCTACTACTTCTCTTCACCCTTGAATTCCTACTACCTCTATTTATCTTCATCAACATCTCCGATCGCCTCTAGAATGTAGATCAACAAGATCAGTCTCCTGATCACATGCCTTGTCCTCTCGGCCAAGAAATGATAGCAACACTCCGTGTGGCAGTAGGGTTAGTGAGACAAGTTGGATGCTAATCATAAAACTAGCCAATACATTTTGAATGCCTCCAAGTCAAATGAAGTTGTCAGACAATTTACGGATGAATTGCTGCCATTGCTTTTGTAGGTACATTTTTTTCTCTTGATGTCAAAAAAAGAACTAGTTTTTTTCTGAAAACGAATTTATGTTTAACAGAAATTGTCATCTCAGGAATCGATTTTGAACAAAATAAGCTCAACTTCATCGTGATGCATTTCAATGTAAACAAAAATGATCTTCTCAAGAAACCATTTCTATTTAAGTGAAATCCACTCCGGAGAAACCATTTCTGCTTATGTGGATTACCCGGAATTTATCCAAAATCCAAAATCTCGATATTATTTTCAAACCCACCACAATTTTTTTCCAAAATCCATCGCCAGCCCTTCTCATCCGCAGCCGTCGTCGTTGCACTTTCACCATCTAATTCTCGTCACATAACCCCACCACCACCACACTTTCACCATCAAATTACGACCTTGTACCAGCCCGACAGCCAGCCGTCGTCGCACCCACTCGCAGCCGTCGACATTCGCTGACGGGGTTTGACAGGGTTGGAAGACGACAAGGTTGGATTGTGATTAGGGTTTGGGTTGTTTGATTTTGACTAGGATTTGAGGTTGTTGGTTTTTTTCCTTTCCGTGAATTGGAGGGTTTTTGCACTAATACTATGTGGTTGGAGGTTTCAGTAATCAATTATAAGGGTTTTTTTTTTTTTTTTCAGAGCAAACGTAAGGAGGGTTTAGAGCCGTGTCGGCTCATCGGCTGCTGACATGCTTGATCGACAAAAAAAAAAAAAAATGCTAGACAGATTTGTTTTAGGGTATTGAGTTGTGAAGATGTGATTTTTGTTAGGTTTGGAGGGATGAGGAGTTTGGATTGGATATGTTGTTCTGTTGTATTGAGTTGGAACTTAACGATTCAAGTATTGTTTCAAGAGATTGATCGTTCAGTTTGCAATGATTGTTAGCAATGAGCGAATGAATATTGTTGATATTAATAGTCAATTTTTTTATGGATGATCAATAATGGTCTTCGGATCATTCATGTCTATGAAATAAATGGGATGGATTAATATACGCATTGCCTGTTTTGAATTGATGCCTAATCTTGTTTATAATTAGTTCTGCTTTCAGCTTGTTCATCACTTCGTCACGGGTGTGGTTTTTGTTAGTTTTTGTTTTTAGTCACGGTTGTCTTTGTTAGATATCATTAGATTAATTTGTATGCTCTACGCTTCAGGAAAACTATTTAGTCACGGTTGCATTTCCTTCCCTTTATCATGCGTATATTCATTCTTCCAGGACTTAACAGAGTAGATTTTGTGCTTTGTTACCATATCTGCAAGTTAAATAGTCAGTTGAGTGCTTTGGTTGAATTCGTTAAATATCTATCTAATTGACGTATGTTTCTCTAGCAGGATCGATGGATTTTGCTAAGCTCGAATCGTCGCATTCGGACTTGTTATCGCTGCAGAGCACGCACAGATTAGAAGAAATATGGGACCATCCAGACCAGGATGCTAGATTAGGAGTCCTGTCATGCGGAGGCTAAAGTTTTCGAAGCCCGTCATAGGCGGATTTTGCTATATGTGGTAACTAATGGTCTCAATGGAGTATATTGTATAGGAGAGATTAAGATCGATATTCATCTGGTGAGCGCCTTTGTGGAGAGGTGACGGTCGGAGACGCATATCTTCCACCTTCTATTCGGTGAGGTCACCATTACTCTGAAAGACGTAGGCATTCTCACAAGCCTTCCCATCGAGAGAAAGGCTTAATGTCGAAACGAGGTAATATCTGAGGGCGGTTGGTGCCCATATTTGGCACGGATGTTGGGAAGTGCTCTGGAGCCGTTCAATGGGAAACGGATAAATTGCACTTGGGGGTATGGAGTATATTAGAGAGCGATCTACTTAAGGACAATGATTCAGAGGAAAAGGTGGTACACATGCTCGTGCTCCATGTTTTCTCATACTTGGTGGTTCGTTGTTTGCTGACAAGAGCAACAACAAGATTAGCTTGTTCTTCCGCCGCTATTTGGAGGATTTCAAAAAATGCGGCACCTATAGCTGGGGTAATGCTGTTATTAACTATCTTTATCGTTAGCTATGCATCAGATGTCGCACCACTGCGAACCAGATAGTTGGTTATATATGTTTGTTACAGATCTAGGTGTGGGAGAGATTCATCAATATTTGGCCCAAGGATCCATGGAGATGCTCGATTGTTACAGTGATCGGGATTAAACAATGAGGAGGGCTTCCCGAATCCAACTTTAGGCCATAGGTAGACGGCAAAGAAGAACTTTAAGATGGTTGTGTCCGGAAATCTATACATTTTTCACAGTTATTTTGATTGGGCATAGGAGAGGGAGTTTAGATAGACTCTGCATGTCGGGTATGAGGTCTTAGACTACTGCAATTCAGGTAACCTCTATTCATAATTTTTGTAATATTTGATTGTCATAAACCGATCTTATTAGCCCTACTGATCAACAATTTTATTTTATTTTTAAAGAAGGAGCACCAGTTATAAAAGACTAGCATGTATTTCAGATTGAAGAAGAATTAGAAATTGCTTGTATATGTTATAGGTCAAGCATCTTTTCGATACATGGTTTTCCTCTTGTGTGATGTCATTTTTGAGTTGCATTGACCGAATCGAGTGCATAAACATAGGTTCTTTTCTATCCTTTAGCAATCTTCTTCTTAGATAGCATTTATTCCAAGGAGTAAATTTGTCATCACAAAAGAAACATAGGTTCTTTTCTATCCTTTAGCAATCTTCTTCTTAGATAGCATCCTGTCATTCCTACTGGGATAGGAGCTTGCCCTAAATACTCGTGTAAAGGGCTTAGGATAAGTTTCATTTGAAGGGATCTTGGAATGATTAGGTAGTCTTGGGTGGAGTTCATAGGCTGAGGAAATCTAAACTTCCCCTGGGTTATTGCTATAGGAATCTCTTAAAGTTTAGCTCCGGAGATAGCATGACTAAGGGTTCGAGGCTGGAACATCCTCACAGGGGTCTGAATCTCGTCCTTAAGCCCACTTGCAAAATGACTCACTAATTATTCTTCAGGCAAATCAACTCGATTAACCAACAAATCAAATCGATCATGAAAGGTTTGAATGGAGCTCTCCTGTCTTAACATTTTCAATTCAGACATAGGAACCGAATAGGGGAAGGCATAAAGCCGTGCTTGGATGGCCATAGCGTATTCATCCCTGTTTGGCCATCCTTTAACCCTTTTCCTTTTCATATATAACTAGTGCCACAAAAGCGCATTACCCTCCAAATGAATGGAAGAAAAGCGAACCTTATCTGTAAATATGGTCCTAACTACAAGAAAGAACTAATGAGGCCTGTATAACCATCCACGCACATCCATGCCTTCAAATCTAGGAAACTCAATTCGTGGCGATCGAGTAAGAGCATTAGGGATTAGGAACATATTGTCCATAGGTGGGGGAATCATGATCGGGTCTAGTGGTAGGTTTTGGATGGGGTTTAAAGGTGGATTTTGGACAGGCTTTGGAAGTAGGTTTTGGATATGGTTTGATTGTGGGTTTAGGGGTGGGTTTTGGATGAGGTTCACAGGCATAGGTTCTGGGTTTGCTGGAGGATCTCGAGCTTGAAGGAGCTGTTGAAGCCGCGTCAACATTTGTTGTTGTTGGATCATCTGCTCCCTCAATCTTCTATGCTCCCTCGAATATCACCAAACTCCTCTCTCTATGCTCTGTCACTTCAGTATGGAGATCATCCAAACACTTCCCAAAATTGATCTCAATGGCGTGACAAAATTCTGTCAATCGAGTATTAACCCCATTGAAGAGGCTCTGATATCATATTGACAAGGACGAAAATGATGAAGAAAAGAGGAAAGAGAAGTGAAAGAGAATCCGAGTAAATCAATTAAGACAAAAGAGAGATGATTGATAAATTGATAGTCACATGCATCCTTCGTACACCTCAAGCTAATTTATTAGTCCAACTCAATCACCACGAGACAAAAACCTGGACATGCACCACAAGACCAGCTAGCCTAACGGTCATTTTTATTCAAAAATTTAAAAGGCCTAAAATTGGGCTTATCAAAAGCATAGTCATCTGGTGTAATTTTCAACCTCCTGAGAGTACTCGCAATCGATTCGCTGGAATTTGGCGCCGTCGAGGTGGTTTTCGATAATGTGTTGCTTCGACATTTCCGTGCTAGGGCTAGGGTTTGGGAGGATTCAGAAGAAAGGAACGGATTTCAATCGGATTACCAAAATAATAGTGTCTCTATTCCAAAAAAAAAAAAAAACATTCCAAAGCGGTAATTATTTAACAGGTGTTTTGATAAGTTTCATTTTTATAACTAATAATCGTCAATCATGCTACAACTATTGTCTTATGATAGTAAATAACTTATATTACTCCCTCCGTCCCATAATTATTGCAACATGTACGTATTCTGCACAATTGTATACACATGAATACAAGTATCATTTTATATCAAATCACGTCTGATTGTCCCGCAATATATATTAGGTTGAAGTACGTAACTTACACAACCATTGATGTTTCACGATAAATTTAGAAAAAACTATGTCTGATCATCATTGCACGCCTTCAAACTTTGCATCGACGAACGTGTAAAATCAAAACGTTGCAATAATTTTGGGACGGATGGAGTAATTATTATTTCACGATAAATTTATATAAAATAATTTTTTATCATATCATGATGTCGGTAAAAATTTGCCTCGACAAACCCTAAGTCAAATTTATTGCATTTTTTGTGATAGGGGGGAGTAGTTGAAAGTATGCACCTACCTTGGATAAAATTGATATGTATAGTCATGCGCCTGTTATGTTAAGCATTGGTTTCAAAGTTTCTCGTGTGTTATTGGTTCCATGTGGTAAGAAATTAAGGCTCGTCAAAGTATACTCTTTTATGTGTGTGTTCTAATCATCTAATAGAACTTAAAGACAAGAAAATATATGAAACTTCTTTCTTTGAGATCATGTATCAGTATATTAGTCCAAAAATAGATTCGTTGGAAGGTTATGAGAATTCACTTCTCGATTTTGAGTTGAATTTGTGTCATTTCAATAATAGGGTTTTAAGTGTTTGTGGGTATACGTAAACCTTCCAGAAATCATTCAACATTTCAAGAATACGATAATAGTTGAGATTATGGTCTTTTATGGACTATTATTGTCATACCTCAAACTCAAAAGGAGCGTCAACTTTTGAACTATCCCTCCACTGCAAACCTGTAACATAAGAAACTTTCAAATTTAATAGGCGTTCCAACCATCAATATCACAATGACACATAAAGAAAACTTGGAACCCAAAAAATACATTGATTGAAATGTCGCGGAAAACGTTAAGAAAAAAAATCTAAAACAAACCAAAAAAAAAAAAAAAAAGTCATAGTATTATCCATCGATCTTCCCAAACCTATACATGATCACGAACAATGCAATAACTAATACTTCTACGAGGTTCAAGATCGAACATCCACAAATCCCAACTAAATATATGAAACTGAAAAAAAAAATTAAAACGAATACTCCGAGATTCTTGTCTCAATGGAATCTCATAATAAAAACTTGCGTACTTGGAGATTTAACCGAAGGAATTGCTGCATACACAGGTATTTGAAAAGTACTCGTACAAACATGAAATTCATTCCTAAAATCAATTGATAATAGGATGAGAGATCCATGATGTATTTATATTGTTACAGTTTTTATCCAAATTTCAATATGGGTTTAATATGTCTAACAAATGTCTCTTTTTGGATTTGAACCGTATATTGATAATCGGATAACAGTGAAACAAGTTGGTGGATGGGAGATCCTATGTTGAAGCAACCAACTCGAATTTGACGCAGCACTTTGAAGATACCGAAAGCTCCAAGAATGGAAGCTCTCTCAGAACAATTGAAGATGGTGATGGAAACTAGGTAAACGGGATTACGGGTCGCAAAGCCAGAAGAACAGGAGATGTGGTTGAACAAAAGGATATAGTCAGGATACAAGAGGTACAAGGGAGCAAGAGAGTGGCTATAAAGGAGCTTGGTTGGCCTTACTAATTTCGCGTCATCAATTACTGAAGTGGAATGGGGTGTTGCTGGCTGGGGATTTACTAACGTTCAGATCCGTAAGATGGATGACATGTTGTTCCTCCTCACATGCGAATCACAGGATGCTGCCTTGGAAGTAATCAAGCGTTGGGAAGCAAGCGGACGAATTGGCTTTGCTAAACTTGAGATCTGGACGTAAGGAGTCGTGCTTAATCGAAGAACCGCTTGGATTAGATGCACAGGAGTCCCTTTACATGCTTGGTCACCAGTTACCTTCACTATGTTAGGAAATAGAATAGGAAGAACGGTATTAACAGAAGACAAGATAGTTGACAGAAGTTCCTTTGATGATGCCAAAAGCCTTGTTGAAACCCTGAGTACTGCAGCTCCCATTAGGACAACGTTACGTTTGTTAGTCGGTGATGCACAATACAAGGTGAATATGACTGTAGGTTTGGCAATGTTCATATTGTAGGCAGTTTACGAATTGGTGAATTTTCAGAAGGAAAGAAGCCAGTTGGTTGCAAGTCGATGCTCAAAATTAAGGAGGGTGAGAAATACAAAGCTCGTCTAGTGGCAAAGGGTTTTTCTCAGAAAGAAGGTATTGATTACAACGAGATCTTCTTTCCAGTGATGAAGCACATATCTATTTGATTGATATTGGCATTGGTCGCAGCATTTGATATGGAGCTAGAGCAGATGGACGTAAAGACAGCTTTTCTTCATGGTTTTTTAGAGAAGACCATCTACATGAATCAGCCAGAGGGGTTTGTACAACCTGGCAAAGAAGGGTTGGTTTGCAAACTGAAACAATCGTTGTATGGCCTAAAGCAGTCGCCAAGACAGTGGTACAAGCGATTTGATGGATTCATAATTTCTCACGGATATTCTCGTAGTGAGTATGATCCTTGTGTTTATTTCCGTTTTTGTGATGATGGTTCTATTGTGCTGCTTAGTCTCTATGTAGATGATATGCTAATAGTTTCGAAGAATAGAGATGCAATTCTTCAATTGAAGCGAATGTTGAGTTCAGAATTTGAGATGAAGGATCTTGGTGTTGCGAAAAAGATTCTAGGCATGGAGATTGTTCGTGATAGAGCATCAAAGAAACTGTGGCTTACTCAGAGAGGTTACATTGAAAAGATTTTGGTGAGGTTCAGCATGAAGAACACAAAATCAGTGGCAACTCCTTTGGGTGCTCAGTTTAAGCTATCAGCTCAACAGTATCCAGATTCAGATGAAGAGGTGGAGCATTTGTCTCGTGTACCGTTTGTTAATGTGGTAGGATGTCTCATGTATGCTATGATATGTACTCGTCCAGATATTGCTCAAGCTGTTGGTGTAGTTAGCAGGTAGAAGAAAGCATTGGAATGCTGTGAAGTGGATTATGCGGTCTTGACTGAAACTATAGATTATGACATCTTATTTGATGGCCAGGTTGCGAAGAGTGATGTAGTTGACATGGTGGATGCAGATTATGCAGGTGATTTGAATTCCAGGAGGTATACTAGCGGGTATGTATTTACTTTTAGTGGTGGTCCCGTGAGCTGGAGGTCAATCCTGCAAGATGTAGTTGCTCTATCCATCACAGAGGCAAAGTATATAGCTTTGACTGAGACAGGAAAGGAGGCTATATGGCTCAAGAATATAGTACAAGAACTTGGTTTTAAGCAGGAAAATGGTGTCTGTGTGTTTTGTGACAGTCAGAGTGCAATCTATTTGACCAAGAATCAGGTTTACCATGCTCGGACAAAGCATATTGATGTGAGGTTTCACAAGATTCGAGAATATGTGGATTCTAGAGATGTAGATTTACGGAAGTTTCACACAAAGGACAACGCAGCGGATATGCTAACCAAGGGAGTCACTAAGATCAAGTTCAAGCGTTGTTTGGATTTGATTCACATCACTTCTTGCTGAATGGTGTGGTGGTGCATCCCTCCACACGAATAAGGGATGCAAAGACGTGTCACGATATGACACAGGAGGATCGCTAGTTGGATTCACTGGTTGTGGTGTGTCTACTCAAGCCAAGGTGAAGATTGTTGATGTTGCCTTGAGTATCCGGAGATTTAAGGAGTATCAAACATGCAAACGGAGCACAGGGGATTTTTTACCAGGGTCGCGGACGCGACGTGCTCCAGATCTATTTTATTTACGGACCCTATAAATAGCTTGTTTTTTTTTAGGGTTCCATAGTGACGATGTTTTTAGATCAACAGAGACTATTGTTTGTCGATTTCAGAAGGTTTGAGTGCACACAAAGTGAGATTGAGCGATCAAGTTCATGAAACACTGTAAATCATTATTTGATAGTGAATTTCTGTTCTTCCGTGGGTTTTTTCTTCCCTTTGAGGGTTTTCCCACGTAAATCTGATGTCGTTCATTTTATGCTGATTCTGATTTATTTGCTGATTTTATTGTTCCATTGTTTCCGTATTTTATCTCAGATTGTTGTTCGCAACAATTTGATTATCCAGGCTTTTACAAGTTGGTGAAAAATGAATGGGAGAAGTTGGAGAATGGTGAAGGGCTTATTGCCCTGGACATAAAGTTGGATGTTTTTTCTGGCACGATGGAATAAGGAGTGTTTTGAAAATATTGATTCTCGAATTGAATCCATAGAGAAGGAAATTGAAGAACTTGATCTAGAAGCAGAGAGGAGTAAACTGGACGAGGATAAAATCCCCAGAAAAAGGACACTGACATGCTCTTATGGAACTGGCATCGTAAAAAGGCTTCGCTGTGGTATCAGAAATCGAGAAGCAGATGGATAGCTGAAGGTGATCGAAACTCCAAATTTTTCCACGCAATTGCACGTGTACGTGCAGCTGGAAACTCGATGAGGTGCCTTAGGATTAATGGTGGCCTTTGTTTCGACCCTAATCGTATCAACGAAGAAGTGATCAGCTTTTTTTCAGGCTCTGTATTCTAAGGTACAGGGAGGGAGATTTAAACTAGGGTCTTTGCCGTTGGCTAGAATTTCTGTGGAGGAAGCCAACTACTTGGAAAGGAGTGTAACGCGAAAAGAGATCAAACAGGCTGTGTGGGCGTGTGAGGGGTCGAAAGCCCCAGGGTACGATGGCTTCAACTTTAACTTCGTTAAGAGGTGCTGGGACTTTGTAGGGGACGAGTTCTGTGATTTTATTTTGCAGTTCTTTGAAACAGGTTATTTACCGGAAAGGGTGGGTGTGACCTTCATCACTTTGATCGCGAACGAACCAGGTGCCACTGATTTGAACAAATTTCGCCCCATCAGTTTAGTAGGAAGCATTTATAAGGTGATTGCCAAAGTTCTGTCTTTTAGGCTGCGAGCAGTTCTTGCTGGAGTCATCGGAGAGACCCAAACAGCATTTGTTGAGAAGAGACAGATTCTAGACGGAGTGCTAATTGCCAACGAAATGATTGATGAGCTGAAGGGGAGAAAAAGAAAAACTGTGCTGCTCGAGCTTGACTTTCAGAAAGCTTATGATAGTGTCCGATTGGGATTTTCTTGACGAAGCAATGGAAGCCATGGGATTCGGCGAGACATGGAGATTATGGATCAGAACCTGTTTGCAAACGGCATCCATTTCTTTATTGGTAAATGGCTGCCCAACTAGGCCCTTCAAGATGCAACGTGGCTTACGACAATGGGATCCATTATCTCTCTTTCTTTTCTTAATTGTTGGAGAAGTGTCAAACAGAATGATGATCAAGGCGGCGGAGTTGGGATTTGTGGGCGATGTCACTGTTGGCCATGGTGGTGTTCGTCTTTCGCATTTGCAATTCGCAGACAATACATTAATATGTTGTCCGGCGGATTATATGTCTGTTGAAAACGTCAAGAGAATTTTCTTCTGTTTTCAGTTGCTCACAGGTTTGCAGATCAACTTCACTAAAACCAAGATGTTCGGAATCGATGTAGACGAGGACTGGTTGAGGCGAATAGCGACCATGGTTGGCGGTGGAGTTGGTGTTTTGCCTAGCGTCTACCTGGGTCTCCCTTTAGGCGGCTAAGTCTTGGGAGCCAGTGATTCTTAAAATGAAAGAAAGACTGTCAGGCTGGAAGGCAAAGAATCTCTCGAGGGGAGGAAGGCTGACCCTATTGAAATCTTCGTTTGCTAACTTAGAGATTGTTGCTATCCAACGGAGGTTTTCTGGTCTGGAAAAAAAGACGGGAAAGGACTACCTCTGATTAAGTGGGAAATTCTGGAAAAAGCCAAGGATTTCGGTGGCCTTGGAATAGGTAATATTATCGAGAAAAATGCTGCTTTACTGTTCAAGTGGTGGTACAGGTTGTGGATGAGGAATAATGGAGTAAAATACGGCCTGCCTGAACTTGCACGTTTTGAGGACATGGAGAAGATCAGACGAGGCTCGATTTGGAGAGTTATTGCATCTTTGCCGAGTTGGAATAATGGGATTAAAAATCTGATTGAACAAGGGTGCGGATGGTCTCTTGGGAGCGCAAACAGAATTCGTTTCTGGGAGGATATATGGGTAGGTTCGAGACCTCTCTGCCAAGACTTTGCAAGATTATTTAGTACAAGTCTCCAGAAAAAACCAACTGATCTGCGAGATTGGATTCTGGGATGAAGAAACATGGCGTTGGCAATTTCTCTGGCGTAGGAATTTTTTCGGCTGGGAATCTGATTTATTTGAAGATTTGAAGAAGATATTGCCAGGTATATCTCTACGATTTCATAAAGATGATAAGTTGATCTGGAATTTTAACCCTAATGGTGATTACAGCGAGAAATCTTTTTGTTTTGAGTTGCAAAGAAGAGGAGGTGTAGATATGGTGCAGGCTGTTCGTGGGGTCTGGACGGGTTTTGTTCCACCGAAGGTTGAAATTCATGTGTGGATAGCGTTACTTGGAAGGCTAGCGACTAGAAGCTTGCTTGCGCGGAAAGGCATTATAGCAGAGGAGGAAGATTTCTGCCTTTTTTGTTCTGATGCAAAGGAGGATTTACACCATCTGTTGCTGTTTTGTACTCCTGTATGGAAGGTATGGGGTATTTGCCTGGAGTGGTGGGGTATGGAATTTGTCATGCCAGCAAATCTGAAGGATGCGTATGAAGTGTGGAATTATATTCGGATGGGAAAAGATAGAAGGGAAGTGTGGATATCGTTGTTTTTCGCCTTGGTATGGTCGATCTGGGACGAACGTAATAGGGTGATTTTTTTAGGGTAAAACTACTAGATGGGGAGATCTATCCGAGATTGTTTTGATGAGACTCTGGTTTTGGGTGAAGGCTTGGTGGCCGTCCTTATCTATTGATGCGAATTCATTTGTTAGAACACGGATGACTAGGAACTTGAAGCCTATGATTTAATCAACTCCTGTTGATTGCGTGGATCCTTGGGTGTCCATGGGAGCAGGTTACTGAAGTTTGTTATTGGTACATGCCGCTGTCGATTGCGAGCCATGGTTTTTATTTGTTTCTGGAGTACGTGCGTTTAGACCTTGGTTGATATGTTTGGTGTTGTGGCTCGGATGTGTGTGCTGGAGATGTAAAGGTATGGTGACCCTCTAGGATGTAATATTTGTTTGTTTTGGAACTCTTTATCAAAACCAATTGACAATAGAAAAAAAAATCAATGAATTATTTATATTGCTATATGTTTTATTCAAATTTCAATATGGATTTAATATCTCTAACCGTACTTGGCTAAATGAGTATCGGGAGCTCGAAGTTGCTAGCCACAACAGTGCCAGCATTCTCATTCATTGAGCATAAAAAACAAAATCAATAGCGTCTTACAATTACAGGAACATATCCTAACACAAACTCTTAGGTTGAACATCCTAGTTTCTTATTACAACAAAGACTAACATATACATAATACATCGCCTATTATTCTTCTTTGCAGCCTAAATGGCGCTGTGAGAAGCCCCCGCTCGACTTTATACTAGATACAACTTTTCATTTACAATCTGTGCAAATCCAGTGGAAAATACACGACGACGAGGCAAAAAAGGTAGATCCCATGAATCAGGACCCACAGAGGTTTCCTATGTCGAGGTCAGCTGAATCTCGTCCTTGGAATTGGAAGGATCTTTGGGTTCACGCCCCGGCAACTGGGTAGAAGGGGTTGGAGCTTCCTTCAAGGCTGACTGTCTGGGCAATGTGTTGGTTTGTTTCCAGCTTTTCCGCTTCTTAGCCTTTTGTGCCCAGCCTATGAGACCAGCTTGCACGTGTTCGTCGAATATCGCCTTCTTGAAGTTGCTTCCCATCTAAATATTTCATTTCATAAAAACAGTTCAGGGTTCACTTCTATAGAGCGAGATTGCACTAGGAAGATCATAGAAACGATTTGAGAGTGAAAATTTCCGATATTAAGCTACCTGTGTAACTAAGGCATAAAGAGGTAGGGTGCTGTAGCTGGATAGGACCTGAATAATTATTCTGCAGGAAGAACCAAATAGTGAGTCGATCAGTATAGCAAAACCCTTCGATACATCGTTTGATTTGGAAGAAGCCCCAACTATTACTACGCTTTGCCCCAAAAGGACTTGAAAACTCATTGCAGCAGTCATTCTGTCCTGCACTACGTAATCCCTAAGGGTAAATAAGCATGTTGTAGAGACTGGTGATGATGATTATCGATCATCATTTATAATGATAAGAGTTCATTCAAATGTATTAGAACATGTAAATACGATGGCAGATTTTGTAAATACGATAGGCAGCAAGGGCAGAATGGTCCATGACTCTTACTAATAAGGGTAGATTAGTCATAGAGCATGGATGGCTATAAATAGGGAGACGTGTATTGTTTTGCCTAATCAATGGAATAATCAACTTCTCTTTCTACTTCTCCTCTCTCTCTCTGTCTGATTTCCTCTCAATTGAGTGCAAGTGAATTTGTTGTTTTTCCGCCATCGTTGAAGCTTCATTAAGGTTTGAGTCACGATCTTGATGATGTGCACGAGGTAACACATGTCGACAATGTTCTAGTTTCAGATAAATCTACCTTATAACTAGTCAAGAGATAGACTCAGCTCAAAACTATTCCAACCACCATGGTTGGAACCACACAAACCAATATGATATTTGAATGTTGAATGATGCGGAGTATCTTGTAGAGCCAATTTCTTAATGCATTCTGCTTATCCATGAATTCCTCTTGAATGAAGGTTTCTTTTTCTCTCCTTTTTTTTATGTAAATTTTTTTGTGATCCACGCCCTTAACCATGAGATAGTCGAGACAGCCCAATCTCAATGGCAAAATTCAACATGCATTACAAAAAAATGTTATAAAGTCTAAAAGGTCACAGGACTGAGCTAAGCAGAAGATTACCCAACAATAAGCCTCGGAATGATATATCTGAGTTTCCCCATTATGCAGGATTTAAAGCCATATTGCACCTTCAAGATGACAAAACAGAGCAATTTAGATCATGAAATGTATATGTGGATCATAAAACAGAGAGAAGTATATACTCACCCATATCCAGAAGAAAAATGCTGTCTCGAAAGAATTCTGGAATTGGATAAAATGGATCAAAAAGAGGACAATCCTCGGACTGTTGAACCAGAAATGATTATCTGAGGGTCGAACAACCAGGTCCCCTTCTATCGCTACATCTTTTTCAGCTACCTCGATTCCTAGCTGAAAAATTACATGCTCCAGCTTCGTGCCCACAGCTAGAAGAAGCTGAAAAAAGAACAGAAGAAGAAAAGCTAAATAAGGGGGGGAAAAAAACCATTATGACATCCCTAGATCTATTGACAAAATGTGTCGTTGCATGGTTCCTTGAACAACATTGATTTCAGCTTCATCTAATCTAAGTTCAGACTTCAAGATTCATTTAGTCGTTTG
>JAOVYX010020378.1:0-17118 GCA_035668315.1 Drosera spatulata | reverse complement strand
CAATAACCCCCAAAACACGAGAGTTTCATACATCAAATCGGCATAAGGAATTAGAATGCTGATAGCCATGATGAAATCGGTTTTGACATATTTCATGATAGGTTTGATCCTTTCACAAACATCTGCAATTTTGTATGGTCAAATATCTAGGCATATACTTGCTTGCACCTTTTATCATAAGAGCATACCATAAATTTCCAATAGATATTTTTTGGTATCCTCGTGACGACAGAAATTGTATTGTCTGTGTCAGCCCCAGCCCATGGGTCACAGCAATGGCGTGTGTTGAAGGTGGGAACTTTGCATAACCTGGTCTGTCAAATCTGTAATTGATGCTATGAACAAGAGACCATGGATCTTATGATGAATCACAATTTGTTTCAATTTGTCTTTTAGGAATACAAAAACTGAAGAAATGATTCCACAGAGGGTGAAGAAGACTATTACAAATTTTTTTTCTCTCCACACACCACATATTACACCACTTAGTCTACCTTACAGCAGCCTTATCTCGTAAACGAGAGTTTTTGCTTCCGTCAGAACCGAACATAGAACCAAGACATCCTTCACAGAAATATCTAAGCAATAAATCAAACTTATGCTCTCACTTAACCTACCATCAATCCCCAAAAAAAAAAAAGTCCTTTAAAACTATGATTTCTCTGATCATTTCCAACCAAATTTTGGTAACTTTGTCTCAATAAGTACGAAAAATTTTGGCCATTGCGATGTACTCAAGAAATTCGAAGTAATTACAAATAAATCGCTTCTACTTGTGCTAATATTAGCATAATCAGTGAGGTTAGTCACTTAGAAACATGAATTCAATGTACGGGTAATCGATGAAGCGAGGGGGAGAGAGTAGAGATGGGTACCGGAAACAAGAGGATCGGCCAACAGCGAACGGAGAACGAAGATTGGCGGGGTTGGGCGAGGTATGGTGTTCGTTGCCTGTGGGATTGCTGCCGGAGAAGTTATAGGGTAAATCCCTCCGTTTTGGCATCATTATGTTTCTGATTCTCTATTTTGATTTTATTGACCGTATAAGAGCTTTTTTATCGAGGAAAATAATATATAATTCGTTTGAATTTTGATTTTTTATATATTAATTTTTCAATTTTGAAATAGATACGTATTTTGGAACGAGAAAGTTTTCTACCATTATCAAAAATCAAAGATTTTTTTAAAATTATTTAGAGGATAAAATATTGTTTTTTTTATTGGTTTTAGTTTTCATATTTTTAAACAACAATATCAAACAATGATTTGAGATGTTTTTTTTTTTTATATAAGTTTTGCCCATGGTAGCACTTGTGGTACCGCCCTCTACTTCCATCCTGTTTATATTATACATCCTTCGTTTTAAATAAATGCATGACATATCAAAGATAATATTCACATAAATTATAAATAAATAACATGTTTACAATATAAAAGCATTAAATTTTATATAATCAAATCATATAATAATTATTATTTCAAATCAATTATTTGAAGCGGTGAGAGTAACGGTTTGATCCTTAATAACTGTCCAAAAATATTACTTTCATTTTACCTATATTAGGTTACTTTTGATCTATATAAGGTGGTTTTTGACCTATATTAGATTACCTTTGACCTACGTAAAGTTGTTTTTGACCTATATAAGGTGGCTTTTGACCTATATTAGATTTTTTTTACCTACATAAGGTTCCATTTTACCTGTATGAGGTGATTTTTGATCTATATTAGGTTGCTTTTGATCTATATAAGGTTACTTTTGACCTATATAAGGTGGCTTTTGACCTATATAAGGTGACTTTTGACCTATATTAGGTTATTTTTGACCTATAGTAGGTGGCTTTGGATCTATATTAGGTGACTTTGGACCTATATTAGGTTGTTTTTTACCTATATTAGGTTGTTTTTGACCTATATTAGGTTGTTTTTACCTATATTAGTATTAGGTGGCTTTGAACTTATATTAGGTTGCTTTGGACCTATATTAGGTGACTTAGGTGCTTTCTTCGAAAAGGGTGATTTTTTATGTTTGTCCGATGACTTTTTATCTTTGTCCATGATTTGTTTAGTTTTTTTCTTTTATTAGATATTCACTTCTTGATCCTTTTCGAGTTCAAAGCATCAGCGAAACTAGGAAGCTTGAACTATTTATCATGGAGGCCTTCAAACCATTCTTCAGGGCAGTCAGGTGGAACTTTGGATGAATTACTAGCCACAGAAACTTACCTGGATGAATTACTATTTATGAATTCCTGCTGCGAAGGGAAGAAACTTACCAGCCACAGAATCTAATTATCTTATGCCTGCTGTTTATTTGTGGTGGACTAACAAACTTGGATGCAAAGGCCTTTTTGTGGCTATTAATTCATCGCAACCCTTTTTGTGGTGGACTAACAATTCCTGTTTATCGCAGCAGGTAAGTTTCTGTGGCTAGTAATTCATCCAAAGTTCCACCTGACTGCCTTGAAGAATGGTTTGAAGGCCTCCATGATAAATAGTTCAAGCTTCCTAGTATCGCTGACGCTTTGAACTCGAAAAGGATCAAGAAGTGAATATCTAATAAAAGGAAAAAACTAAATAAATCATGGACAAAGATAAAATGTCATCGGACAAACATAAAAAGTCACCTTTTTCGAAGAAAGCACCTAAGTCACCTAATATAGGTCCAAAGCAACCTAATATAAGTCCAAAGCCACCTAATATTAATATAGGTAAAAAACAACCTAATATAGATCAAAAGCAACCTAATATAGATCCAAAGTCACCTAATATAGGTCCAAAGCCACCTACTATAGGTCAAAAGTAACCTAATATAGGTCAAAAGCCACCTAATATAGGTCAAAAGCCACCTTATATAGGTCAAAAATCACCTTATATAGGTCAAAAGTAACCTTATATAGGTCAAAAGCAACCTAATATAGATCAAAAATCACCTCATATAGGTAAAATGGAACCTTATGTAGGTAAACAAACCTAATATAGGTCAAAAGCCACCTTATATAGGTCAAAAACAACTTTATGTAGGTCAAAGGTAATCTAATATAGGTCAAAAGCCACCTTATATAGATCAAAAGTAACCTAATATAGGTAAAATGAAAGTAATGTTTTTGGACAGTTATTAAGGATCAAACCGTTACTCTCACCGCTTCAAATAATTGATTTGAAATAATGCTTTTATATTGTAAACATGTTATTTATTTATAATTTACGTGAATATTATCTTTGATATGTCATGCATTTATTTAAAATGAAGGATGTATAATATAAACAGGATGGAAGTAGCGGCCGGTACCACGAGTGCTACCATGGGCAAAACTTATATAAAAAAAAAAACATCTCAAATCATCGTTTGATATTGTTGTTTAAAAATATGAAAACTAAAACCAATAAAAAAAATCCATATTTTATCCTCTAAATAATTTTAAAAAAATCTTGATTTTTGATAATGGTAGAAAACTTTCTCGTTCCAAAATTCGTATCTATTTTCAAAATTGAAAAATTAATATATAAAAAATCAAAAATTCAAACGAATTATATATTATTTTCCTCGATAAAAAAGATCTTATACGGTCAATAAAATCAAAATAGAGAATCAGAAACATAATGATGCCAAAACGGAGGGATTTACCCTATAACTTCTCCGGCAGCAATCCCACAGGCAACGAACACCATACCTCGCCCAACCCCGCCAATCTTCGTTCTCCGTTCGCTGTTGGCCGATCCTCTTGTTTCCGGTACCCATCTCTACTCTCTCCCCCTCGCTTCATCGATTATCCGTATATTGAATTCATGTTTCTAAGTGATTAATCTCACTGATTATGCTAATATTAACACAAGTAGAAACGATTTGTTTGTAATTATTTCGAATTTCCTGAGTACATCGCAAGGGCCAAAATTTTTCATACTTATTGGGGAAAAGTTACCATAATTTGGTTGGAAATGATCAGAGAAATTATAGTTTTAAAGGACCTTTTTTTTTTGGGGGGATTGATGGTAGGTTAAGTGAGAGCATAAGTTTTATTTATTGCTTAGATATTTCTGTTAAGGATGTCTTGGTTCTATGTTCGGTTCTGACGGAAGCAAAAACTCTCGTTTATGAGATAAGGCTGTTGTAAGGGAGATTAAGTGGTGTAATATGTGGTGTGTGGAGAGAAAAAAAATTTGTAGCGGTTTATGCTGGGATACAACGAGCGGATCTTGCTGTCAGTTTGAACTTTTGATGGAGTTAGAGTTCCTCGACATGGTTTAGGGTCACGAGTCGGGTCCAGCAACTTCTAAATATTTCATTGTTTTGGTAGAGTTGATTTGTGTAATCTCGTAACAAATGATAGAACAATCTTAGCTACAATGAATTTCACCTCAAAAAGGTTTATAGCCATATACGCTGACGTATAATGAGGATCCTGCCTGCAACCTCTTAAGTTTTTCACTATTTGGTATATTGTGCTTTTGAGGCACTTAGTGGGAGTGTTAGAGCACTTTAAACTTATATGTACAGGCAATCAGCTTATTAGGCAACCAACCAAGCCTGTCCCCCCATTATTAGGGGACGGCTATTGTGCTCGTTCGAATACACTATGCTCTGCTCTTTTGTGTTTCTTGTCACTAGAAAGAAGCGTTTAAATTATGAGACGGTAATCCAATTTTGGATTGCTGTTGATTGTTACTCTCAAAATAAAGCTGAGTGGAAGCTTAACCCCACCATTTACGTAGGAGGTTTATTGGCTGTAACACTTAAATCTGCATTTTATATTAATTGGTCAAGTGATAACTATTGATGAAATAAGTAGATTATGCTTCTTTACATGACATCGCCACTTTAATTCTTGGCTTCAGCATGAGACATGCGTATTAATAATTCCTCTTAGGTTTATATGGGAGCATCGGATGCTGAAGCTGTATACAATAGTTCTTGTGTTTACTGCTGACTGTTGTCAGTCTGTTCTCAATCCTTCATAATTTATTTGAATGATGCTGTGTCGATATCTTATTATGATTAACATTATTAATGCAATTTGTTGCTAGATAATTAGGCTCAAAGTTTTCAGTGAAAAAGCACACACTTATTAGTTTACAATAAAATCAATGTACAAGCTGGATACATTCATTTGTTCTTGCATTAAAAAGAAAACACACTGAAGAAAAAGCAGCATATTAAACTAAAGAAATAAAACCACTTAATGAACGATAGTAACGTGCCATGATGACTCTTCTCTCCCCTTTGCCGTTGTTTTATGAGCGCGAAGGCCTCCATTTGTTGTAGTCCTGTCAAAGCTGTAATTCCTTGAAAAATAAGTTGGCTTAGGCTTCTTAGATTATAACACCTTTGCAGTATGATTTTAGTTTATATAATCGTCTGATCCTGAAAGTTGGGGGGCCGAAGAGGATCCTGCAGAGTAGTGATTTGGTTCATTGGCAAGAGAAGGGCATTTATCTAGAGGTGGCCTTGGGTTCAAGGGACCAGTATCATTAGTCGGTTGAATCAATTCAGTGGGCAAATTATTGGGGATAATAACAGGAGTTAGATTCTGCATAGGAGGGATTCTAGCAGTCGCTATGGTTGTGGACTGATTAGGATGACTAACTGATTGATCGGGTTGGCTAGGCAAAAGCTGAGTTCGTCGATGGATGAATTCAAGCTTTTCTTCAGAAAACCATGACAGTAGTTCCAGCTCTGACTTATCGAGCTCATCTATCTCTCTATCACCATTGGTGATCTGGGTTACGAGTACGCTGGCTTTCATCTCCTTGTTTCTCCTCTCCTGCTTGGCAATTTGAGCACGATTCTTCCTGTCTCTTTCCATCAGGTACTCTTCTTGGGTCATCGCCTTCTTGGAACGCTCTGCTTCGGACTTACTGTTGTACTCTGCCAAAAGATCTTTTGCTTCTTCTATGCCTGGCCATGCAAATACCTCCTTGTCCACTGGGTTGTACATGACAAAACACCCATCAACACCGCACAGTGTGGTCAATTGATCCATTTTCTTGGACAAACCTTGCCTTCCCTTTTCATGTGCGAGTTCTCTGGCAGACTGATCTACAAGAGGTTCATGCTTCAACCTTTTCCTTGTCATGGCAATTTCTTTGTTGTTAGAGGGTTTTTTCTTTCTCAAAATTTGTTAGAGAAATTCCATTAGTGAAGGTTATTTATAGATCCAAGACTCCTTAGAATATATGAACATAGAAGGTTTTGCTATTTACTATGTGATAGAATTTAGTCAGGTGTAATCATACTAAGGATCTTCCATGAAAAAATTTGTGACTTCCCTTAAACGTATCTACCATTTGACTTAAGTGAAGTAAATTTGTTCCCTCATGAGAATGCTACATACGGATTTCTGGGAATATTTGGCAACTATATATCGTCCATGAAAAGCTTCTAGACATGAACTCCGTGTATCAACGGCAATAATTTGATGAGTTACCTAGTGTGATGTATCATTCATTAATAGGTCCATGAGTACCTAATTTCATCGTCCAATATTTGAATTTGTATGAGGAGCTTTTCAGGAAAGATATCATACACCATGAATCCCGAATCCCGACTATTATTGGAAAGAGAGTACAGTATATGCTAAAACTTCTGATATATGCATGAAATTTTCAGATGTCGTTCTACATACATCATTTCATGTCATTTTGTTGTACCCTGAGAATTTGTTACCATATGTACTAAAATATGCACTTGATATATATGATCCCCTTAAATCTTTGTCTATTGTCGACATTATTGGAAGTGTAAGCGGCTGTTGAAGTACCGCCCATTACTAAGCAGATTTAGAATCCAAATAATCTGACATCTGCATTTATGATCAAACATGTCGAATGTTGGTAGATAACGTTGTCGATATTGGGGAAGATATTGCTTCATTGATAACTGTTAAATGATGTTTTGAACTTTGGTATATTCATGTTTAAAGCAGTCATCTTGCAGTGAGAATTTATTGTTTGCTCATCAAACAACTTCTTCTAAGGAATTCGAGCTGCTTTTTGTTTCGGGGCTGCTGAAAAAGCTTTTCAAACAGTACTGCTATGTTTGATGTTTCCATGTAGGATGCATGCCATTGCATTTTAATTTACTACTATGTTGTTAATACATTCCATATCGGAATTTTTATGAACTATCTTGTGGAATCTAATTAAAGTGGCTGATTATGCACTTTCTATTAGTTTATTTTATTACTAACATATAGATCGGAATGACAAGGAGACTAGTGCAATCCATCTAACATAATTGGGTACTTTGTATTTTTCCTGAGAAGGTAGAAATATGTTTTCTATGAACATTTTTTGTAGTGTATTAGCTGATATAAATAGGAATCATATCTATAAATAAGGAAATAATTTTTTAATAGTTAACCTCGTCTGATTTAGGAATAATATAGTTATATGCATATAATCATTGCATGGCCTGTTTGTTTTTCTAGATTTATCATTATTCACCGGCAACAAAAGGCAAATTTTGACAGGCTTCTTATAAGGGTGCCTCAGAGCTGCAGCAAGTAGTTGTTGGAGCACATGTGATTTGTGTTTTTGTTGAATAATCTTCTCAAATTTCTTTTCGTCTCTCCTATTCTACAGTATTGTGTGCTATAGTCTGTTATGGAAGAACAAAGTTTTGTCTTTGGAAATGGAAATTCCGGTCCAAGAATTTTAATACTAGTATCAAGATCTTTTTATTTATTCGTGGAACCGAATTCTTATTTTTTTTTCTCTTTTACTGTCTTTTTCTATGTATCTTTTTATTAGAATGTGCTTAATCATTTCGTACTCTTCCTCTGGCTGGGAACTTTATATGATGTCCTATGTTGCTAAATAACCAGGTCAAATTGAAGCGGAACTCAGGAAGTACAATTACATATCAGCTGCTGCAGTCTTCTTCCTTAAACAGAAGATAAAGTTTGTCCTGAAAATGATAAGTAAAAAATTGTTGTGCAAGGTTTTGGTGAACTGGAGGCCCCAGAGGCCTTCTTATAGTATTAGCTCGTATCTGGCAGATAGAACTCAGCTCTTCAAGTACCAGTTCTGTACCTCCGTTCAATCTCTTCACATGACAGAATCATCTGAGGATGTTGAGTCACCAGAGCTCCCTGATTGGATCAAGTATACTGAAGCAGGGGATTCCACTAGTTTTGATTCAGAAGATGAATTTGTATTGCCACAAGTTGCTGAATGGGCTGAAGCGCAACAACTATATCGTCGTAAGGATGCTACATCTATGGTGTTCCCTGAGGCCGAAAGTATTGTTGACAACCTCAGCAGAATTTTGAAGCGCAACTTTGAGTCGCCAGATGATGTTCTGGAGGCTATTTCTGCTTACCCAATTGACTTATCGGAGACTATCGTGATGAAAGTCTTAAATAGGTTTAGCAACGATTGGATCCCAGCTTATGGGTTTTTCAAGTGGGCCAGTGCTCACAGGATGTTTCGGCATACAGCAGTTTGCTACAATATGATGGTCGATATTCTAGGGAAGTCGAGGGAGTTCAAATTGATGTGGGACTTCCTTGAGGAGATGAAGCAATTGCCAGGGATTATTTCGATTGTCACATTGAGCAAGGTGATAAGGAGGCTTTCAAAGGCTGGAAGGTGGAGTGATGTTGTCGAGGCATTCCGAAATATGGAACGGTTTGGTCTCAGTAAAGACTCTGAAGTGATGAATATCGTAATTGATGCATTGGTCAAAGAGAAGTGCGTTGAGAAAGCTCATGAGGTTTTTTTAGAATTTAAGGATACGATACAGCCTAACGCTTTCACTTTCAATATCTTGATTCATGGATGGTGCAAAGCTAGGAAATTTGATAAGGCATGCCTAGTCATGGGGAATATGGAGAAAGATGGTTTTCATCCCGACGTTGTATCATATACTAGCTTTGTTGAAGCTTATTGCAAAGAGAAGGATTTTCGCAGAGTGGAAGTTATGTTGGATGAAATGCAGAAGAAGGGTTGTCCTCCGAATACTATGACTTATACAATTGTTATGCTTGCTTTAGGGAAAGCAAAGGAGATGACCAAGGCTTTGGAGGTGTACGAGAAAGCAAGGCAAGAAGGATGCCATCTTGATTCTTCTTTTTACAGTGCCTTGATCTTCATCTTGAACAAATCTGGGAGGTTCAAGGATGCTCAAGCTATATTTGTGGAGATGTCTGAGCAAGATGTTACCCCGAATGTGTTGGCATATAATACCATGATTTCTGCCGCTTGTATGCATTCACAAGAAG
This sequence comes from Drosera spatulata, assembly GCA_035668315.1. Taxonomy (NCBI): domain Eukaryota; kingdom Viridiplantae; phylum Streptophyta; class Magnoliopsida; order Caryophyllales; family Droseraceae; genus Drosera; species Drosera spatulata. The sequence continues at coordinate 7,897 of JAOVYX010020378.1, read as the reverse complement.
AAGATGCTCTAGGTTTGCTCATCGAAATGGAGAAGAAATTGTGCAAACCTAATCTCAAAACCTATGCCCCTTTGCTGAAGATTTGTTGTCTAAGAAAGAGAATGAAGGTGTTGAATTATCTGCTAATCGACATGTTCCGCAAGGATGTAAGTCCCGATGCTGGAACCTACACTCTTTTGGTGAATGCACTTTCTAAGGCTGGGAAGCTAAAGCACGCGTGCTCATTTCTTGAAGAGATGGTGGTGAAGGGAATGGTTCCGATGGACAGCACGATCAGGCTGTTGCTCGAAAAGCTCGAGGAGAAAGGAATGAAGAGAGCAAAGCAACAGATAGGAGACTTAAATCTACGAGCAACTATTGCTTGAGGGAACTCTCAAAAGCAGTAAAATATTTGTCTGGTCGTCCTCGATTAATTGAGGTAACATGTCTGTATTTGCCGTCCCTCCGTCTCAGAAGACTGATTAGTTATACTGCATAACTTTGTCTTGTTGAGCTTCCAATTGTATTCCTTTTAAAATATCGTGGGCTACTTGTGGAATTATGTTCTTGACATCTTGTTCATTTGCTTTGTTCACAGTAATTTGATTCCAGCTTTCGCCTCTCCATATCGTGACTGTTAAGATCGAATCTTTCCCATGTAAAATTGAATTACATGCTGTAAGTTCTATCTATCTCTTTTTCTATTCTTATTTAATTTGAATTCAAGTTCTAGGTCTCCCTTTCCTTTAACTTTATGGGACAGATGCCTGATTTGAACAGTGAAGAGTTGTAGGTGGAGGTATTAATTCTTCATGGTTTTGCTTTATGTATGGTAGACTAACAAACTTTGTCTTTTATACGGTCTCCATTTCAAGTCCCTTATAGCATCACTGATGTTGTTGGAATCTGATTCAACAAAGTTATTATTATTATTATTTATTCTTGACATCATTATCGGACAGACTTTTTTGGAGTCAAGTCCAAAGACTGGAGGTAGTGTACTAGTTTTGGTAACCTAGTTGTCATCTATGTTTCTTCAAAGTTGTCAAATTAACTACCGGAAACTGGTGGGAGATATTTTCGATGTAGAACTCAGACCCTCCTTGATTCCTGACGCAGATGAAACCTTGGTGGGATAGATATCTTTCTAGTGCTGAAGGAGTTTGAATCCACAATCCCTAAAAAACCCAATGACTCGAGTACGCAGAATAAGAACCGTAATTGTTATTCAATGAGAAAAGAAACCAAGATCTAATATTTAACCCAACAGATATTACCTAAATTAAGGGATGATATCTTTCCAAGACAGATTATTTCCTAAATCAAACAGGGAAGTAAAAGGAAATCAGAATATCTAAAACAAATAATAAAAATACGCATGGAAAGTATCAAACAACAGTTGGTGCAGGTAAGGCGGATGCTCCTACGTCAATTCCCATCGTTACATCATCTTCAGAGAGACTTTTTTTTCGGACTCAAGTCGAAAGGCTGAAGAAGTTGTGAACTAGTTTTGGTAACCTAGTTGTCATCCATCTTTCTTCAAAGTTTGTCTAATTAACTACCGGGATCTGGTGGGAGATATTTTCTGTGTAGAACCCGAACCACCTTGATTCCCATCGTGACAAATTAACTTTGCTTCTTGTCAGAATGGTTGTAACCTTGCGTATGATTCTCTTGGAGCTTTATTGGAGGATCTGATCCTTGTCAGAATTTCGATAGTTGGATCGAATATGTTGTGGAATGCTGATATATGGGATTTAGAGGAGTTTTCTTTCATTTATCTAGTCTTTATGCATGCCAATGTGAATGAAGCTAGCCTTGTTCCATCATTCAAGAGACATGAATTGAATTATAATTTTCGGACCTGTCCATCAAGAATGTTGTACACCATAGGCCAATTACATTATGCTTTAGATTCTTGCAAAAGTCTATCTTTTTCTCCTGTTGTGGGTTCACCTTGCTGTTGTTTCCCGCTCGGGCATGATGATGTTTACATGTTCACATCTTCTAGATATCTATCATGCATTTAGATGTCCGCTAGCTTTCGTTGCAAACTTCATTATCTAGCGAGAATGTTATCACCCTTTTCTTTCTCTTTTTTTTTTTTTTTTCTTTGCCACAGATATTATTGAGTGTACAATCAGAGGTTCTTGAACTTAAGCAAGGAACGGTCGCAAACTTGTAATAAAAGAGGTTTGCCTGTACAATCAGAACTGCACCATCCAGACCAGCAACTGCAAGGGTCAACAGGGCTTCGTCCATTGACGCCTTGGGGGCCTGCTTGGGTACCTATAAGAACTTTCTCCTCATATCCTGGTACAAAGGCAAAACCCTCTTTTGGTATCCTCTCCTGGAAATTACTTGCAAATTATTTTGTATTTCTCAATTTTTGGAATCTGCTTTGCCCTCTTTGGGTAAGTATTAATGACATATACAAAAATATAGGGTAGGAAAGCTAATTAACATTAATTTGAAATTTTGAAACATGGGCAGGATCACAACGAAAAGACAGATGGGGGCAAAAGTACAATACAATATCAAATGAAGGAGAAAGACTGCAGAAGACTGCATGAAATCAGGGAGATTGTTTGACGATGACGGTGGGAGATTAGATAATGTTGAGGCCGGTGGCAACTGAGCTAGGAGTCGGGGGCAAAAGAAGAGTTCTTCGCTTTACTTCCTTGAGCTTTTCGTCAGTGAACCACTTGAGAGCATAGCACTCCTCCTCGGTAAGTTCTTTCGAACTTTTCCCTTGGCAATTGAGCTTGTACATGATGAGGCTTGCCTTGGTCTCCATGTTCCGTCTCTCGAGCTTCATGATATCTTGGCGAAGCTTTTTGTTCCTCTCTTCCATGTACTTAGCATGGTTCATCGCCTTCTTTCCTTGTTCTGCCTTGGGCATGCTCTCATACTTAGCCAACAACTCAGTTGCCTTCTCAGGAGATGGCCAAACAAGCAAGTCCTCGCTCTTGGGGTTGAAGATCAACATGCACCCTTCAAGCGCACATAGTATGGTGAGCTCTTCCATCTTTTTGGCCAACAGGAGGCTTGTTTTTCGGAATGTGGCCCGCCTTGAAGTAGGATTCGAGATCCATGCTAGTTTGGTTCTTTTCCTCGTCATGGATCTCTCTCTTGGTTGAAGGATGTCGTAGTGGGTGACTCACTGGCGATATTTATAGAGCGGAAAGTTATCACGTGCATGTATTTGACCACGGACAAAGATCGGGTTGGATTCGGATTATGCGTCTTTTTCGGTAACATATTTATTTTTGAAATGAGTTCAAAATAGTATTGCTTAGTGAGAACTCTGAATTTCCATTCATATATTTAAGATATTGCTGTTAATTATCGATACAAGGAATTGCAGACCTTGTACTTCTGGCACTTCATTTATTTTGGACTTCAAAGGGAAAGCAATAATGTCTGGCGAAAACTTATATGAGTCTCTTGAGGGTATTGTAAAGTTCAGTGTTCGATTGGTTGTCGCTGGCACTACTAATGTTGAGTATCTAGATTGCTCAGTTAATGGGGAAAGTAAGTCTTTAAAGGACATCGTTGATTCTTTTGCATGGTAGAAAAGTAATTTTTTTTTTCTTTTTCCTCTCGTCTAAAATCGCAAAAGAAGGAAATCATATGAGAGCCTGTCAAATTATGAATTTGATGGTCAATCGGTACAGGGTCACAGGAACAACTCTAGATTTTCGGATTTGCTACTTGAATTTATAGGTTGGGATATATGAATACTAATGGAAGTGTGTATCCGTAAGAGCTGTGTATGTGTAGGGCCTAGCCATGGGGGATAGAGAAATGTGATTTTCATCCCGACATTGTATCAGATACTAGCTTTGTTGATGCTTATTGTAGAGAAAAGGATTTTCGGAAATTGGATTAATATATTGGAAGAAATGCAAAAGAAGGGTTGCCCTCCAAATACCAAGGCTTTGGAGGTATACGAGAAAGCAAAGGAGATTACCAAGGCTTTGGAGGTATACGAGAAAGCAAGGCAACAAGGATGCCATCTTTTTTTTTTTTCTTTTTTTCTTTTTTAAGTAACAAGGATGCCATCTTGATTATTCCTTCTATAGCGCCTTGATTTTCATTCTGATAAAATCTGACAGGTTTAAGAATGGTCATGTTGTATTTGTGGAGATGTCTAAGCAAGATGTCCGTTGGCATATAATACCACGATTTCTGCCGCTTGTATGTATTCACAAGAAGAAGATTGTCTGGGTTTTCTCATCGAGATGGAGACGAAGTCGAATCTTTCCCATGCAAAATTAAACTACGTTCTTTTCAATTCAAGTTCTATTCTCCCTTTCCTTTAGCTCTATAGGATCAGAGGCCTGACTCAAATCATAGAAAGTTGTAGGTAGAGGTATTTATTCTGTTTTGCTTTCTGTTGCGGTCTTGTTTGGTTTAGTGAGAGGATTTGTATGGTATCTGTTTTCGACTTCTGAATTTAGGTGTAATAGCTGTTTGCCAATTGTGATCAATGAGATTCTGTGCCCGGTACATTTCTTCCCACCGTTAAATAATCAACACTTGCAAAAATTCATAGCATAATAGGGGAGGAAATATATCTATATTATAACTCATCACGTATCTGCATGCTTGGAAAGCATCTAACCCTATACCAAAATAGAGCTCTTTCAACAGCACAAGAACCTATACAAGCAATGATGTAACTATACAAAACATCATCATCATATACAACAGATTTCCATCTATTCCTGATCATCATGTCACTTTTGTTCATCTTCCTCCCATCCATCAATGCGAATTCATACTGTGCCAGCCTCTCCAGCCTTCCAATGACCAGGACCTGATCATGCTTAATGGCTCTGAAGATCGCATTGTTTCTTGACCTCCATATCTCATACATCAAAACATGATCCTCTTGAACCTCTTACCAAATGCTCCTCCCTTCAGCCAGGTTGCCATGTAAAGGAGAACATCTCTGCAAGGGATCATACGTACAAGAACAGCACATCTTCTACACCATTCAAGGGCTAAGGACTTGGTAAACTCACAGGCATTAAAAAAAAAAAAAGGATCATGAGTTTCAACTTCCTTGTCACAAAAGCATTCTATCCTTTGTGCTCAACCTCTGATGTGCCACCATCCAACAGATAAAAGCATGTCTAGGAACATGTCCAGTAAACCAAAGCAATGTATGCCAATGAACCATACTTTCCTTCGATCTGATACAATCCCAGGCTACAGCAGAGGAATATTGCATTCCATTTATCCAAGTGCACTCATCCTGACACCCATGGATTAATGGCAGCTGTTGAGTATCCATCAAAGATGCTATACATTGAGGCAGTTCCCATCTTCGATTCTGTATGATCTCAGCCAATCTAGCCGACCTGTTGGGCGTTGTATGATCTGCATCAGGATCAAGGATAAGATAAAGAAGGCCTAGCACACACCAGTTATCATACCATAAACTCACACGAGCACCATCCCCTACTTTTCATCTCACATTATGCTGAGCCAAATACCCTTATATTCAGTATCCTCTTCAAGTTCCACGAACAGATGTTTGGCACAGGCATGGTCCAAAAACTTCTGTCCCTAACCAAGTTAACTCGAACCCATGTTGTCCATATTGTGTCCTCATAGGAGATCACTCTCCATATGTGCTTGAGAATAAGACTATAATTCCACTCAGTAAGATCCTTGAACTTAAGTCCACTCTCATCATGAGGCAAAGAAATAGACTTCCGTGATACTAATGCTCCACCATGTTGCACAGATGTACCCTTCCAAAGGAAGTTCCTATACACTTTGTCTATCTTATTCATCACTGACTTAGGGAGCATAAAGATCGAAGCCCAATACAGTTGAATGGCATGTAATACTGATCTGATGTACACAAGACGGCCAGCATAAGACAAGCACTTATTTGAACACCCTATGGCTTTCCCTCTTATCTTATCTATCAAGTTCCTGCAGTGTGAAAGCTTAAGGCCAGTAGATATTTGTAACCTCATGATTTTCTATTAATTATTAATGATACATATGACGTTACTGTCGTTGGACCCAACGTCTCAAATAGGTAAAAATTATACATCCTAACTTAGTCATAAGAATTAAGGTAGCTTCACTTATACATCATTAGTTCAGAAACTTTTGATGCACTGAATCATAACTTAGAATATCACCTCGGAATTTACATCTCTTATTAGAATCAGATTACCTTTCACACAGAAGTTACATTTAACATCAAAACTTAGATCACACTTCTCTCCAAATCTTGCTTTTGAAACAAAAAGAAAAGAAAAAAATACAAAAAAAAAGTTGTCGTGAGTTATAGGAGATCAATAATATATCGACCCTCTTACCAGGGATTACACGAAAGAAGAAGGTAAAAAAAGAAAAGGGCAATGATCACTTAAATCCTTTGTCCCAACACTCTGGAACTATCATACGGATCTGACATTCACAATTATAATCACAAACATACCAATGATTCATCGTAGTCATATAAGCACATTTAATATCACGTAATAACGCTTAAAACCACACATCAATTGACACTTTAAACATCATCAACGTCATTTACTATCGTCATACTATTTTTGGTATGACAGTCAAGACCTTCATATCAAACAAACTGACACTGTGACATGACGTGTCCTCAATCCAAGTCTCACGCACTGCTGCACTCAGCAGTTCACTCAAGACTTTGTTATACTTACCATTATATCAATCACACAGAGATAACAAATAATAGATACCCTTAAAATTATAATTGTGCCCTTGACGAGACTTATTTAATTTGCTCTTTTTAGTTTTAGTAAAAGAAACACCTACAAAAAGGGGATCAGCTAAATCAGAGTCCAGAATCTCCTGCAGTGAAATACCCTCATATTAAAACGACCTCACAAGGTCGATGAAAGAATATCACCACCAAGTCATTATATAACAAATGCAACGGACACAACGCTCTTTATATTTTATATCACGGAGTCATCCCCCCAATTATGAATTTACACTCCTTTCACTCTCCCATCCTTTTTATATCAACAAATAAGGCATAACACAAACACACATATCATCTTATCACGGCACACAGCAAGTGATAGGCAATAAGGTACGTCGGAACACATTTTATGAGAAATACAATTAGTGACTATGACCATAGATTCTAACGCATATTATTATACTCACGATACAATAATACGCATTATCACACACAATAAATTTAAACGTTATCTTCTTATACCGATTTTCACACACACGCACTCGACTTTTTCTTTATGTGTCAACAAGCAGCGTCTCCAACTCCTATAACATATTATGATCACATATTAATACATTCCCTTGTGAATATTTGTTCACGTTACGGAGTTAAACATATTTCTTCATATTTCGTGAAAAACCGTTATATTAATATTATGACGTGATGCTAAGCTTTGTACAAACCTTTGATAATTATTTTGATTGTCCATAATGATGATTTTATATATCGAATATCATTAGTCGTATTTGTGAACATTGGGAGTTGTTTTGGGGTCAACACGATCATTCCTGATCTAGAAGGTTCTGAGACGGCATCCCGACCTCTAGGACAAGCATCCCGACCTCTGGAACGGCCGTCCCGGCCTCTGGAACGAGCTCCCGGCCTTTGGAACAGGTGTCCTAGATTTTATGCAACATGACCTTTGAACGTATTTAAATCTATAACTTCTTATATACAACTCCAAAAATTATTCCATAAAATTTTACATAAAGTAGACTTCATAATCTTTCCAATGAATCAAAGTTTTCATCATAGAACTGTGAGCGCGCCCGATCCGTTACAGGAGGGGAATGCGCACCGTCGGTGGTGCGGCTCTTCGGAGTCGCCACCTAGTTGATCCCCAACTAGGAAGGGTTTGGATAAGGACTGGTCTGCGGCAGAAACTTTGGA
>JAOVYX010020377.1:0-46136 GCA_035668315.1 Drosera spatulata | reverse complement strand
CTTGGGAGTTAGCACATGTCAAGAGAGGACGAGGAAGACCTAAAAAGACCATGAGAGAAACCTTGAAATATGATATGCTGTATCACAATCTTACAGAAGATGATGTACATGACAGATTGGAATGGCGTCGTCGTATTCATGTCGCCGACCCTACTTGATGGGATAAAGGCTTGATTTGTTATTATTATGCTGTATGTTTTAGTTTTTTTTCCTTTTTTCCCCCTGTTTTTTGTTATTGTTCTCAATATTTTTAGTAAAGTATGAAATACGGTTGTTATCTTTTATTAATTTGATTCTCTTAATCCTGACCATTGCTCATGACATTCCATTTTTCCTGCTCGCAAAGTCCATTGATTGGTCGATCCTAGATAGTCTTGCCTAGGAGTTCTATTTCCTACTTACCAGACCTGATAGAAACATTATATCTTTCCTCTTCTATGCCACTTTCATCTTTGAAATTGATTTCCATTCCGGGGTCAAATGACGTTGCTTCCTCAACCCCCCGCCCCCCGCCCCTTTTTTTTTTTTTTTTTTGCAAATTTATTCACTAGAATATAAATGTATGTTCAAAGCAAAACGTGAGGGTTTTAGTGCTAGATGAGCTGCGCCTGAGTATTGAGTGGGGGATTGAGCTCCATGAAATTTGCATGTTTGAGGCATTTTGGAGCTTGTTTCTACCATATCTGTGTTTGAGAACCAGGCTCTCCTTTTAAAGATACTCCCCAATAAATCAATCAGTCAACATCTGATGGAATGCATGTCTTCATTGGCAACTTTTCTTTAGATTCAAAAAGTTCACTTTAAGAGTTGGAAACCTAATTATTGACCTTCTGCTTTGTCTTATGGGGAACAAGCAACTGAATCTTCTTTGCAGTTGATCTTCATCTCTAGAATTGGTAATATGCATGAAGATGCTACTCTTTCCTAGTAGAATATGCATGCGGATTTAAAGGATAGGTCAGACACCAATTGTCAGCTCAATTACAGACAATCTAACTCCTTTACTTCTTAAATCCTCCATGGTTCTAACGTTGTTAAAAGCTCGAGCTCTCCTTTTGTAGCTGTTTATCATTGACCTTCGGGTTTCGTTTTATGGTGAAAAAGCAACTGTTACTTTTTGCATTCATCTTCATCTCTAGAATCCATGGTATGCCTGAAGATGTTACTCTTTCCGAGTAGATATGGATCCCAAGAATTGGTCAGACGGCTCCAATTGTCAGCTTGAGTACTGACAATCTAGTTTCTTTACTTCTTGAACCATGGTTCTGACGACGTTAAAAGTTCGAGCTGTTTATGTATCGTCTCCTAGCTAGTAACCAGAGTTAACTGTCACTCCTTCCATCCCTTTATATAGTATAGGCAACATTGACAGGGGGAGTGTGTATAGACTATCGAGGTAAAATTTGACTTACATCATAAGACGATCAAAGATTGTTTTACACAAATTTATCGTATAACACTAGTGAGTCTTTGATAGTTTGTTTACATCTTCTGTCTCTTGTTTTCCGTTATGTGGATTCAGTCTCTTGTTTTCCGTTATGTGGATTCAGTCTCTTGTTTTCCGTTATGTGGATTCAGGTTGTGGAACTTGTTCAGAGATCTGTGCCTCTGGCTTTAACTGAGGAAGATGACCCTCGAAAGGAAGAACTTAAGCTGCTACAGGAAAAGAAGGAAGAAATCGACCGAGTTGCACATAGGCATGTACGTCGGATACTCTGGTCGGGACTTGGGATAGCAGTGATGCAGGTTGGGCTCTTCTTCCGTCTTACGTTCTGGGAGTTCTCATGGGATGTGATGGAGCCCATTGCTTTTTTCGCTACAACCACAGGCATAGTCATTGGTTATGCTTACTTTCTCTTCACATCAAAAGATCCAACATACCAAGATCTGATGAAAAGGCTCTTCCTTTCAAGGCAGAGGAAGCTCTTCAAGAAGCACAATTTTGATGTTGATAGATTCAAGCAGTTGCAGGAGAAATGTACGTCGCCTCTAGATACATTCGGCTTGCACAAGAAGAGGATTGAAGAAGGATTGTTGTGAGAGGGCATAGAGGCATCAAGCTCTTCTTCATGCGTATGTTCTGAGTTTTAACTTCCCCGCGTAGCATCTGCTCAATTTTGGGTGTACTGCTAATTTTGAGTTATGAAGCTCCTTCTAGAACTCCTCACTTGCTCATGGGAAATATACTAAAGGCATTTTGCATAAATCTAATCCAAATGTATCTTCATGTCAAACGGGAAACCACTTCTTCATTAATTTTCCTAATGAAGTAGTGATGTCATTCGTATCAAAATTTCTCAACACAGTTTTCATTTTATATATTCAAATATTTTTTCAAGCTTTACAAAATTTATTTTCTCTGCATCAGAATCTTTATCCTAATATTAAAATACTACTTTGATTCCAAAAAAATAGCAATACCATAACTCATGGTTGGATTTATTTTTACAGTACTTTCGGTAATGTAATGTTCCAACAGATCTACAATATTTTTACAATATATTAAAACTAGTTCGATCAAAATAACAAGAGAACAGGATAATATATCTATTCTAATGGACAAGTAATCAAATCCCTCTTGTAAACTGAACTAACTTGGAATCATTTAGCTGATGTATTGTGATGTTTAATCTAGCTAGCTACTTCATGTCGAGCCTAGGATAGTTTACAACCGGTGAATTCTGCGATTAGCCAAGACGAGGCTTCGGGTTGCAAACCATACCAGAACAGACAGAACAAATGTCATTTAGAATCTATCAGAAACAGCTCATTCCATTCATTAACCCGGTCAGTACATTATAAATCTACATGATGTCCAAGATAATACAGTAAGTCATCCATGTGACGAACAACCTAGTATAAATAAAGCCAAGTAATCTTTCACAATTCAAAAACGCAGGGACATCACTGCTGGATGAAATAAAACCGATTGCAGTTTTATGCTGAAGGAGAATCCACGGTGGTCTTCGATGACATAGCACCACCTATCTTGGTGGATGTAGACACCGAACACGGATAATGTACAACACAAGATGCGACATTACCGTTCAGCCTCTCATCGAGGCAAGGAACTGCTCCCCGAATAGAGATTCACAGGCAGCATGAGCCTCGGGTTCCAAGGTTTCAAGTAAGGGCTTCATCATGTTCTGCTTGGCTAGAATCTGGAAGACCTTGCGACAGGACTTCCTCGCTTCAGCACACCTGGACTTTTTCTTTGATATGTGCAACACCATCTCTCCGATAAAGCGTGAAACCTCGGGCAGATGCCTTTCCAAGATCCCTTTCAAAGAAGAATCGCTTTGTGAGTGGAGAGGTCTCATTACATCGAAGAGCAGCTCCAGTGCCTCTACATGCCAAAACTCTGATCTTGAACCGCTGCGTTTCTCAACAAGGAAGCCAAGGAGTTGTTGACCCACCCATGGCCTTCTCTTGAATACCTCTTTCAAGAATCCGGGCTTCAGATCAAACTTCTTGCTTTCGAAGGCAGCCGAGATGCTGCTCTTGAAAATGTCAAGGACCCGAGTCAGTTCGGATACGGGGAGCTTTTTACCATCGATTATCTTCAAGATCCAGTAAGTGGAATCATGACCCAGGGACTTGATCATCTTGAACCGGTTCCATGCCATCGAGTCCTCCTTCGATATGTTTGCTGCAGCTTTCTTCTTCTTGAATGATCTTGATGCCAAAGTCAGGTTCTTCTCTAACAGGGACTCTAGAGTGGATAGTTCAATGGCTTCTCCCTTTGGATAGTCATTTGCCTCGAATATCTTGCGCAGTATCGCCTTCATCTTTTGTCCAAGCTGCTTGTTGATTTCTTTGATGTCTAGATTAAGAAATGCCTGGACCAAGTTTGAATACACACTTATAACCTGGGGCTTACCTGTGCGAGACAAACAAGTGAAAACCCAAATTAGTATAGCATTTTATAACATGACTGCAAGCAATCGGGTGTGAAAAAGCAAAACGCTAGCAACGACATGATAGGAAATCATGGCAAGCTATGCCATAGGTATTTTACTTCAGCGGCTTATACCAGCTCTCCTTGTGCTTTTGTGCAGACATTGAGATTTTGCACTACATCAACTCAAGATATTCTACAACAGGTATGTTCAGTCAAGGTTCTTAAATATGTTTTTGATTGTTTAAGATGGTTAGGCATCTTGTAACAGTTATATGTCCAGTAAGACTTGGCAACGGCAACCACAGCTTTTAATATATATATATATATATACAAACGGAGCCCCTTGATTTAGCAAAGAAATGAAAGTGCTTGGCAAAGGCAGATGTCTCGATGCTGACAATCAATGGCTAAAGACATTGTACACGAGCTCATCCATAGAAGAAGGCATGCAAGCCTTTGGAGCTTGGACTGACCCAGAACTATTTCTCCTAAAATAGTAGTCTGTTTTTTTGCATGTTTGATGGGTTCAGAGTAGTAAATGAGCTCGGGCTAAAAGGGATGGCCGAATCACTGATTGTTGTAGAAGTTTTAGACATTATTGTAGTTCTGGGTTGCAGAACAATCTGATGGAGTAGGACTGCATGCTTAAACCGCTTGTAGATGAATTAGATAACTCTAGCTTTCTCTCAGGTCTATCTCTAGGTGAGCCTGGCCTTGGGACCCTAGAAAGATAGGCGTTGGCTACACCAAGCCTTGACCACTATGGTTAACACAACTTTCGTTGGGTTTCTAGCCATTTCCTTCTCACAAAGGTCATACAGTAAACTCAAGAAAGGAACATACAGGAATAGAACTTGGACGTGATAACTTAGGCCAGAATTAAAACAGCTCACTTTTTCAGTTCAAGTCACAAACCAACAGCCAGAAGTACCTATTGCCACATTAGAAAGCTTTCGACATTGCATGAGAAGAAAACAGACTAGAAAGTTGGTCAGAAAAGGAAAAAGGCAGTACTCTAGCGTTATAATAGGCAAGCATGATACGAAGGTAGATGAAGTTGATCATACAAGAAAAAAGACTTACCAGGATTTCTGCCGACATAAATTTCAACCAGAGATAGAACACGAAGTTTAAAAAGCATGAGCTGAGACTCAGTGTAGCCCTTCTTTTCCTGTAAAACCCTGGCAGCTATATGATCCATGCGGAACATAGCTTCATCGTCCATTCCTTCATCTGAATCATTTGAAGCTTCATCAACATTTTCACCAGCTGCTACCATATCAAGTATCGCCTCGGTGTCATCTGTCTTTTCATCCCCACTCTCCTCATCACTGTCTTCCGACGTTTCAGCTTCCATAGTAGGTACAGCTTCAGAGCCATCCGCCTTTTCATTACCAATCACCCCAGACACAGGTGTTTCTGCTTCATCAGATTCATCTGCTTCTTCAACACCAAGAAAATCGTCATCAGAATCAGAATCATTGCTGTCCACAACCTTGTGTCTTGATGGCTTCAAGTCTTTTTTTATTACTCGCATCATCTGAAGAACTCCATCCTGCGTAACATCCTTGCAGGTAAATCTGAAAACCTGCAAAGTTAGGAGCATAACTGAGTAATAGCATACTTGGAGAAACTACGGTGAACTTAGACCTTAAACAGATCCAGAGAAATAGCACGACGTAATTAAAACAAGTTCAGTTCGAGTAACCCGGTGTTCTATAAACACAAAACATTTCACTGCTACACAGAAGCAAAATGAAGCAAACAAACCAGTAGCTAGTATGTCAGAGATCAGACGAACGGATAGAGTGCCAGATGGAATATCATTTTCCAAGCATCCACTAGCTAGAATAAGACAGAATATTATTTATCAGTCACAACCTGCTCTAATCTTTGTGTATGTTATTTGACTTCCAAGCAAAACAGATTTAACCGACGGATAAATATCTCAGGAAAAGCCACTCAGGAAGTTTGTTGCCTTTACAGCTATATTGTACCCAGAACAAGAATACAAACATTTCACATGCCGAGGATCCGTTACAGAGAGCAGTAGTTGTGAGTTGTGATTTAGTGTTTTAATTTGTGAACCACATTCTGGTGACCTTGCCAGTAACACAAGAATCTCATAATTACTATGCCCCACTCAGTAGAAGCTAGATATCACTCACTTCCTATGAAGCCCTAACCGCCATTAAGCTATAGACCCTTTTTCGGGTATCAACCATTAAGAAGTTCTTATACGTTAGAACACACAATGACAAATAGAATTCAAAGATATTACTATCTGGGATAAACAGCAACACATGGAATGTCTAAGAGTCAAGTACCTGCTCTATGCAATATCGCATAGGAGCTGATTCCTGTGGGAGGAGTGACAACAGAGTGTCTACAAGGACATCCATCACATTAGGCGACCCATCATCTCCCGTCTCATCTTCTCCTGAAGAATCAAGAATAACTTGAGTAGCAAAGAGCTTCTGGCAGCATACAATAAGTTCTGAAGCAGTTTCTGCCATATCTCCGGGTCGAAGCACCAGCTGAGGCAGCAATTGGATGAGCAAGTATCTTAGAGAACGTAGCTTATTTTGCTCCTCGCTGCCAGGTTCACAATTTTTTTCCTACAGAAGAAGTTCATAGAAACCATATTAAATATGTGAGGTAGATAGCATCACAACGAACAAATTTAAAAGATGTCTGAAAGACAGCAGCAGTATTAAAGCGCAGGAACATTGTTAAATTGGTGACAATGATATGGTTCTATACATGATAAACTAAGGAAATATCTCTAAAAACGTAATGTCAAAAGCCAATGTGGCTTCAGATAGTAGGACCCAGCAGCCTCAGCCTAGACAAGTAGAAGGTGACTCAGGGCAAAGCTTAAAGGAAATAGAAAAAAGTAGCTATGAATTCTATCAGATACTACATGCGTGTATTTTGAGTTCTGTAAGTACATGAAGTCACCACATCATTCCATATGAAGTTAAGAATTTGGATGAACCTACGCTGCAACATTATATGGTGATTGCACTAATCAACATGCATTTTGATGCTCTTTCATTTGATGTAAAATGACATGACTGAAACTCTTTTTTGGTTCATAGTGAAGATAGGTAACTTAAACTATATTAATGTTCCATGATAAATTTTAACAGAACATTATTTGAGCTACGTGGCCAAATGGCAAACACAGCAAGTGTTCTTGTAAGGAGGGAGTATTAGCAATCAAATAAGACTAATTTATATGAGAGGTAGTCCCCAGCCTCGGCAACAAAGCAATGGCCTACATGTTTTCTGACCCTTGTGCTAAATAGGTTGCTGAAAACCTAAGCCAATTCACCTGGCCAAACGCCTTGGCAGTGTTACAAACAACTTTAGCCAGCTTTAAATTTCCCAAAACTATTCCTCACAGAAAACAAGCATATGGAAATACATAGCATCATCCTTGTTAAAGAAGTAGGGGTATAGGAGTTAACTTGTGCCTGCCTCGCCAAAAAAAAAAAAAAAAACAAAAAACAGTATTACAAAAACATACCTGTCTGTAGAGCTGAGATTCCACAGCCTGCAAATCTTTCAACACTTGTTGTTCCTCGTCACTCAAACGCCGAATAAGAGAGACAGTAGGAATGCTGCATAGTGCACCAAAAAACCGCACGAAGTAATAACCGAGGTCATTCTCAAGGCTATTGAATTTAGAAGCATTAGAAAACAATAACTGGAGCTGTTCAACACACATCCTGGAATGGTCGCTTGATATTGTTCCTTTTGGCCATTTAAACGTCTCCTGCAGCTCAAAAGATGTCACCTCTCTTCCAAGAGATGGAGAAAATAAACCCTGAACTGCCAGAAACTTCATGACTCCCTTTTGGACTTTAAATGTCTGCTCACGATCAAGACTCAGGTCCTTGAGAATACTTTGGATGGACTCAATGACCCAACTTCTAAGATCAGATGATATTTCAGAGGCATCCTTTTCATCAACTGAACCTATTTCAGAATTGTCATCTGTTGTCTGACTCTGATCAGATGGTTCATCTAAACCACGTACTTCGTCCAAAAACATGTTTGTGAACTCTTTAATGAGAAGATCACAGCCTTCATAAGTTTTAAAACTACCCATTAGATCTTTTATTGTCCTTCTGTGTGTTTCAAAATCGAAACTCCCGTTGATGTGCTTTTGGAGAGCTACAATGGCATAAACTCTTCTCTTATCACTTTCTTCTAGGTCAGCAATGTCAATCCAATCCAATATGTTCTTGAGGAAGTTTTCAGCAACTTTGAAAAGCCATGAGTCTTTAGAAGATAGTATGTCAATTAAACACTGCACAAACGTTTGTGACAAAGCAACGGGAAGATATGATGCTGGCAACCTCGGCAGCATAAGAAGAACGACTTCAAAAGCCAGGTGTTTTCGGTCATGAGATGAAGAAAGAAGAGATCCATCAAGAACAACATCACAAAAACATTTGAGATTACTGGCCAAATCTTCATCAGAAGAACCTGATTTCCGACTCTTCTTAGGTTTCTTGTTCGTAGTAGCTGAATCCTCAGGCAACAACAAGCTAACAAGAAGAGGCCAAATACCATGGACTCGGGGCTGACAGAAAGTCGATTCCTGCAACGTTTCAGGTCAAAATACAGTACTAAGAACCTGCAAAAATCTCAACTTCAAAGTCTTAGACAAGACAAGATAGAAGTATCAGCATATCCACCTTAAAACAGTTGATGATGGATGACAAATGGCTGGAAGTGAAGAACTTCCCTGGGCTATATGGACATGGCAAGAGTTTGTCAACGACTTTGCTATCAGCAGGGATCTTTTCGCACATTTTAAGAGCAAGAAGAAGAGCATCAGGATTCCCAGCATCATTCGCTCCCTCAAACCACTCTTTTAGCCCGGGAGCTTCAAGCACATGGTTCACAACAACATCCGCTGGCAACTGCACATCGATACACCATTAATATATGGTATTTGCATGCTGCATTAGACAGCAAAATATGGGGAAAAAACACCAACTAGGTCAAGGGTAACCAAACACCAAAAATGACAGAAAAAGGATTCTAATTTACAGTTACTACAAATCGATTTTCTATGAAATTCAAGCAAGCTGAGGTCAGGAGGCTCAGTAACTCCCAGGCTTCAAACCAGAGGTGGTATGCCAGTTGGTCATGAGAGATTTACTGGCAATGCTGATATGCATTGCAATCACAACATATGCCTTGCAATCACAACATATGCCTCAGTGCTAGTGTGTTGGGTTCTAATGTTACAAGTGAAGAATCCAAGGGGTGTAGCAATGATGAGTATGGCGTGGATACTGATTGGTTTGAATATTTGATTACTGTAATTGAATGCAATTGCACTGATACAAGGACCTATTGACATATACAAAGGATGAATAAGAGTGTGGGGGAAGAAGGTACTCTAAGAATAACTGATAAACGCTGACAACGTTCGAACTATACAATGTCCTATGCAGTGTTCTAAAAAAAAAAGGTTTACAAGGACTAATCGGGCACCTAGGTGGAACCGGAGGCCCACTTAGAAAGCCAAGTATTTCGCCTAGGTAGACATACTACTGCCTAGAGCTGCCTAGGATGCCTAAATCCACTTAATCTCGCATGGGGGAAAACCACACTTTTTTATAAGAGCTTTGAGGCCAAAAAATAGGAAAAGAAAACTGAAGAACAAATGTGCAGCCCTTCGCATGGGGGAAAACCACACTTTTTTATAAGAGCTTTGAGGCCAAAAAATAGGAAAAGAATATTGAAGAATAAATTTGCAGCCCTTCTGCAGTTCCCCCCATCTCTCAGGTGACTGTGTGTGTATGCTGTATGCATAGAGAATAAACCTTAATATGTTTGCCGCAGCCTACAAAAAAGCATAATGCCCTATTAATAACTGCTTAGAGGCTCAAAAATAGTGATTTTTAGAACTTGGTCCTAAGGTCTGACATTGACATCATTGAAAACAAAGACTCATTGTAAAAATGCTTACCTATACAACCTTGTATCCAAGTGTGATCGAGATGCATCTAATGCAAAAGCTCATGGGTTTTGAAGTCAGAAAATACATGAGCCAATGTCATATTTTGTTATCTCACCAAAAATTATCAAATCTATGCAGTTTTGCCAACGAAAGATGGGAAATGAATGACCTAACAGTCAGGACACATTAGCTTCAAAAACAAGAAAATCAACACCAGAAGCTAACAGAGTGTACCTTCTCGATCAAGATCTCGAGCACACAGACAGCTGGTTCTTGCATGTAACGCTTCTTGGATGCCAGAGAAATTACATGAGAAGTGAAATCCTTCAAGCAAGAAATACTTCTATCAGAATCCCATTCTTCTGCCAGTCTCCCTGATCTTGCCAAAGCACCATAAGCAAACAAGCGACCCAAAAAACAATCCTTGGCTTCCTGACATGCCGCAATCATCAGGCTTTCAGTGGTAAGAAAACAGACACAAAACATAGCTGATATGAAACACGTGTGCATGTTCATTGGAAACAGCAAATGCATATGCATCAATACTTACACCTACATATATGTGTCTATATGTAGCTTAGTCAATAGGAATGGATAGGCAGATGGTAAGATATACGTATGTACATATCTAAAATCCAAAATAAACGTGCTTCAAAATATAGACCTGGATTAAGAAAAGATGAGGCTCGCTAAAGATTGAGGGCATGCTTTGTCTCTTAAATATACACTTCCATCCATAGTTCATCTTCTTTAACAAGAATCACATTTCTACTTCATTTCATACCTGGCCTTTCATGGAAGAAGTGACCTCCAGAGACTGAAGTATCAGCTTTAACACCGAGTCCACTCTGATGCTACGAATCGTGCCAACTAAAACAGTCAAACCCAATGCAAATCCTTGCCTTGCAAACTGAAATCACAAGTTCACACTTAGGACCCATGACGTCACTAGCAACTTACATGGATTCTAACAACATTCGTACATAATGTTAAATACAATGTATTTATCTATCACTATGACATGCTTTTATAGTCATTAGCAGAAAGATTGTCAATATCAAACCGTTCACACTCAACAAAGTTGTTTAGGGTCCAGCAAGATGGGATTAAGTTGAGTTATGATAACACACCAAATAAGTAGACATCGGTATTATCCAAGAAGCACACATTGTCAGCAATAAAAGGAATAACAAACCAGGATCCGGCTAGCTAAAAGCAAGTTAGGTCGCACAAAAGAGGACATTGGATTCACATAAGGCCCATAAGGAGCTCACATAGCCAACAATTGAACAAAACAACAAACAAATCATTATACGACTATCCTGTTTAGTGAGGACACATAGTACCCTGTTATGACTAGTAAACATTCGCCCTCGCCCTCGCTTGCAATTGTAACAAGCTATCGCTTTGATGAACTAATCATTTAGGCAACACTCCATTATCGCTCTTCGCCACAATTACTCGCTACAAGCTCATCACAACAACCAATTGACACATTACCACAAACCTACCTCTCTGGACGACGAAACCCCTCTAACGAGCCGCCTAACCGCATACCTAACCGTCGGTGCACACTCATCCAAACCATCATCCTTCCTCTCCAACCCCAACACCCCCTCCTCTTCATCACCCCCTTTTTCCTCAAACACTCTCTGAATCTCCTTCGCCTGCCTCGTCAGCTCCCCCGCCGCCGCCTCCCTCACCGCCCCCTCCGCCGACGCCAGGTCAGTGAATAACCTCAAATCCAACCCCGGCATCCCTTCGTCCCTCATCACAAAGGAATTCGCCGCAGGCGCCGGAGTTTCTGAGTCTTTAGCTTGCTTTGTTTTCTTGGGTTCTGAAGCATTGTGGTGGTGTCTTTCCTTGTCCATTAGCTTACGTTTTTTTCGTTTCTCCATTGGGTTCATCGTGTCGGTGGTCGCCATTGGAGGAATTGTGCGGCGGCGGCGGAGAGGTGGTGTGGTTGTGGTGGAGACAGTGAAGGAGTTTGGGATTTTTATTAGGGTTGTGCAATGGCTGCCTGCTGATGAGCGGTGTGCATATAATTTGCGTCCGGAACAAATAAATTATTTGATTTGCCCTGAGCAAAGATGCAAGCTTAAGATACAATATTATCTATGTACACCTTTTGTTTCTATCAAAGGAAAGGTTTGTTCGACCAAACAAAATAAAGGTTCGATTTAGACGAATTCATCGAGATAAAAAGAGAAACATTAATCGTAATAAGGGAAACTCATTGTCTTTTTATTTAGTGTAACAACAAAACTCCTCTTATTTTATGGAGCCCTTGTGTTCTTCATTCCAAGGATGAAACAGGAGCCAATGTAACATATATTTTATGTGCCAAGTGGTCTTCTTATTGTTGACTTAGCAACCCAACCATTCGCAGTTACTAGATGTATGCCTGCAGTAAGAAATTGAAATCACATGTACTTATGATCCATGTACAGTGTCGAGCATGACATCTATTTGCCAGTAGTTCCATGAAATCAATGGCGTTGCTCAAAGTGATCACCTTGTTGTTTCAAAGTTCGATGTGCTGTAACCAGGTTATGTAATGAGAAGAACGTTCATGATCTTTGCATCTCTTTTGAAGTTGTCTTCGCACTTATCCTTTTTGTTCGGGAAAATCACAAGGCCTAGATAATCAAGTAACTGATAGTGACACATATAGACACAAGACATAATCAACTCCTCATCGTCACACCATGAAAACATCAGCTCGTACAAAATCGCAAAGGATAATCACCCACACAATAAGCAAAGGAAATAGAATCAATCAATCAACTCGTACACGGCCACAATATTCTTTTCCTTTTCTTATTTTGTTTTTTGAGAATAGACAGATTGCAGCTTGCAGGCATTGAATCAGTTTTACCGACGTAAAAGTCACACAACCCGTTTTCACTTGGTATGATCAATATACAAATCGTGACAAATAAATGTTTAACATAAAGTAGTAAGTCGACTCCAAAGTATACTCATAAACTGCAATATAAGACTCCATACAGTAGATATCCAACAGCAGAGTAGTCTTCAGCAGATCACCGTCCTGTAATTCACGACCTCCGTGCTGTAGATGTCCAACGTTGAGAGGACCCGAAATCTACAAATGCAGCACCTTCACCTCATTTATGAATATGTACAGGCGACCTTTGTATATAAATAGTAGAGGAACAAAATGGTTGAAACCAATATAGACAGTTTCTGGCTTTGATATGCCTCCAGCCCGATGATCTTTTCCTCAAGACACGACAGCAGCCGTTCACTGATGGTTTGAAGGGAAACTACAATACTATGTTGCTTTCATTTTCGAGTGGGAGATGTTATCCTGAGAATCCTGATTTTGAAGGATCAGAATCCGGCACTATCCAGCTTCCTGACGGCGTCAACCGAAGATCCTGGAGGAGTACCATTTAGTGTTACTGCTATCTCAAACAAGAAAACATAGTTTAAAAAGGAACAAAAGCTGCTAGATCTAGAGCAAATTTTTTCTAAATCAAAGGAATTCATCTCTATGTAATTTCTTTTGAAGCCTCTATTAGGTGCTTTCGTTCTATGGCTTGAGGTGTAAGATTCTTACTGTTCAAAAGCTCTTCGTTCGGCTCAATGGATCATAATCATACACATCACCCGCTTTGACAAACCGACCCTTTACACGTTTCCTGACATCAGCCCTTTCTTTGCGCGATGCATACCTTACTCTTTTATCAAATCTGATGCAAGAAAGAAATAGAGGAAATGAAATTCAATTAGGTATATATGTAGGCATAGATACAGAAACCTAAAAGATCAGAAAACATAGTCTTTTAAGCATCTAATTCATCACTGATGGCACGGATGTATTGACAAAGAGAAACAATAAACAGAAGCGGTAAGCAAAGCAACATGCTACGTAAAACATGCTAAACAGTTTTTCACAATTGATTTAACCATAACCTACGTTGGATGGGAAAAAAAGACAATATAGTATAAAATACCAACGACAACAAACATACTGTCCAAACTATTCATATGAAAACCTTGATGAGGGAACCAAGCCTTGTCTCTCTCATCAACAATACACCTAGCATGAGATGATTGAGTAGGATGTTAATTTTTTAACACACACTCGATTTTTCTTAAATATTTTTTATTGTTTTTAGTTTAGAGTGCTAGATATAGATTTATGGGCCTTCAACCGTCGATTCGGACTTTTGTTGTAGTTGATTCCAAAACATTATGAATCAAAATACAGGTTCCTTCTTTACGTAATGATGATCAAAGGTAACCTTCGTCCATGAGCATGTTCTTTTGGTACAGAAAGCAGCAGAATACCATCATAATTAACAAATGCAAAATGGGGAACGTATGCTGTTCTGAATATCACGTACTCCTATCTTATCAACCACCATAAAGTGCGTCTGAGTTTCATTAGTTAACCATATTAACAGAAAGCTGCACAGCAAGATAATGTTAAACTGACTTTCAGTCAACTAGCCTATGGGCTATGGCGACTCTTTTCTTTCAGTCGGAAAACATTGTCAATTCTAAAAGGATAAGCTTGAACCATTTGATCAAATACTTTCCTCAAAGATGAACCTCAAATGTTCCATTCTAGATGGAACTGATCTTTCAAATTAGAAGGTAAAAGCTGTGCACGAACAGCACAATATTTCACCGCAAATTTTCCACCAAGCTATGTTTCTAGCAGAGGCCTCAAGGACTGGAAGAAGTTTAACGCACAATACATCGATGACTTATGAAAAAGCAGATAATTAGAGAATGTCATGCTTCCAACACAGAAAATTCATATTTGCTACTACTTCACAGAAACTTACTTCCGGGTCTTCTTCTTCTCTTTGTACCGCATGACAGCATCACTTCGACTTATAGATGGGTACATACCCTCAACAGCTGGAGGACACCAGGGGGGATCCCCTAGTAAAAGCATTGAAGAAGCCCCACAATCCTGGAGATCAGTATGATTACTCTCCCCAGTCAACCCAGAAAATGCGAGGTTCGAATATGCATGTCCAGCCCCATAAACAATAGCAGGCTCAGTCTTGATGCTCTTAACTGAATCAGCAGATGCACCATTGCTGCCTGTTGGTTCCATGGCACTTGCCACTCCTATAGAAGACCCCTGAAAAGGGAGGGAAAACAATTATAATCCTTAGATTGCCATTACACCGGCAAAAGAGATGTTATCCTGCAGAAATTAGCTAACTGGTGAAGTTTCATAGCCAGAAAATTATTTCCTAAAAGATTATGTCCACCACTATAACTTTAAAAAGGAAACCATTGAATTTTATGGGTTTAGGATAAAAGGAAATAGACAATCATCAGAGAATTTAGAATGAAATTTTCATAAATTTTGGAAATCTATTTCTGGTATTTTTCTTCTTCCGGATATTGACAATAGACATGAAAATCAAAAAGCAAAGACGGATTCCTAATGCCCTGAGGAAGTATCTAACACCTCACATAGAAAATGCCTCAATATTAGTATATTACTAGTATTTACTCTTGGGCCTTAACACTCCTTTCACGTGAAAGTCCTATATGGACCTAAAGCGTGCACAATAGAATGAATCACTACATTCCACGTACCCAACAAACACCGACACAACAAATGAGGGTTGATAGGCTCCAAGTCATGATCACATGTCAATGATGTCATTGTGTTTTTTGTTTTTCCTTTTCTTTTTTGATGACAAGGATATCTGGACCAACTCGCGCCCACCTCGACTTTGGAAAACTCTTTTTTTTTTCTTGATAAACATGAAACTTTGGGAAGGAACAAAAGACCAAAAATCGTCAGAAGCAAGCCTATGGACATAGAAGAAAAGCAGGAGGTAAAAAGACCTACCTCAAAACCAAGTAGCATTCTATAATCTTTTGCCCCGAACAGACTGCCTATACCACCATTCTCCAGGAGCTTTTCAGAATGAGTTAGAGTAACGCCAAAGAGCTCATCATAGTTTTCAAAGTTTATGTCAATTTCTTCCATGTCCAAGTCTGCGTATGGATCATCTCTGAAACTCCCATAAGCTCTGTTTCCAGGACAAAGTGATTCGATCTAAATAAAGCATAAGAAACATTAGTGATAATGTCAAGCAGTAAGCCAAGTATGAAATTGGTGAAGCTCAAAAACTAAAAATCTACGCTGAACAAATGAAACTCTACATGTAAGAAAGAGAAAATTATGCCAAGGTTGACCACTGCATAGCTATAAACCATTAACCTGGCAGTTCCTTACTAGTTCAGATCAAATTTTAAAGCAAAACTAAAGGCCATGATCTCGCCCTTGTAGATTACAGGTATACATGGACACTAATAGATCTGTCTCCCATCCAAAGTAACTCCAGGTGAACCAAAAGAGCAAGAGGGAAGTCTAGGAGAATGCACAAGTTGTTCTCCTGATATACAGAAATCATGAAAGAAACTTTAACCCCAACCTCACTATACCAGGTTGTTTCCTCATCAAGAAAAATGTGAAGACCAAAAACATCTATTCCCCATTATAAAAGCTAATTTTCTCATTCAGATGTGTCAGGGGAGAGGGATCTCAGATGCTCAGGATGTCATTCAAATGTCATTCAGATGAACTAACTCTAATGCAACTTCAACGAATCAGGAATCCCATAACTACTATGCAATTTTATTTTATTTTATTCTTTTGCAAAGTGTTAAAAATTCTATTTCACCAATCGAAATAAGCACAATCCTCACTTCCATACTTAAGTCATACAATCAATAACAATTAACACATACGATAAAACACTTCGAACAAATACATCAGGAGGACTCGAAAACTGCTTAAAGATCCTTGCATTTCATTCAGACCAGATAACATATACTAATGCAGCCAAGGCAGCTCTCCTTCTCCTTGCAAGTTGTGCCTGCCCCTTCGAAACCCTCGACATCGATTTCCACCAACTACTGTGCAAATATTGTAGCTGAATAGAATGAAATATATTTGCTTTGCAACACGATCATCCATAGACCCATTCGAGCATCAGAAAGGTGATTTCTTTATGACTGATGAGTCATTATAACGCTCAAAATTCATGAGAAACGATATCCTCAAAATATTTCTCAACAGCATCGAACAAAGGTAGGACATATAAGGATGCAGGAATGCATGATCTTATCTCATCCATAGGGAAGACCTGGTAATATGAAGCTAGCTTTTAGCCATGCAAGATAGAAGTACATAGATGTTTGTTTTATTTTTCGCAATAGGTTCACAACATAAATTACATGATATACCTACAATGATTTTCAGCCTTTCATTTACACTTGGCCAAGAAACAAGAAAAAGCAGGTCTCATATATTTCAAATCGAGTGCAACACTTCTACTGGTGGTATTAGCTGTAACAATTGGCAAACTATAATGAGACCAACATTTGCCATGCTTAATGTCTGTGTATGATATGAAACCCACGTACCTCAGAAGAAGTTCCAATTTCACCTACACCTCGTTCTTGGCATTCTAGCACACGAAGCTCAGGTATCGACGCGCATTCTGTCCACACGGTATGCTTACCCATGTTCCTATCTTCATGCCTAGATGGTGCAGATGACTCCCCTCCTTTCTCTTTCCTGCCGACTCCTGCTAAGGTGTCCGTAGTGCTTTCTCCTATGCTCAGCAAACCAAAACTGTGATCACAAGTGGAATCATCTGCGGTGGGAGGACGATCAGCGATGAATGTCCAGAGGGCATTGAACTCATCAGGGGATGGGCAACCAGTGTAGCTACTTAAAGGTTCTCTCTTATGAGTTGTACACGTAGAAACCCCCGATTCCATCCAATCACAATTCTGACATAATGAGATGTTCTCTTCAAGGCATCTAAAATATGCAGGCTGAGCATAACATTTTTGACACACAAGAGTTCTAGAGTGACGTCTTGAGAGCGCATTTGCAGAGTGAACATTGTAGTCACATGCCAAACACAAACAAGCAGCATCAGACCTGCAGTACACCATGGGTCTTCCATCCGAGCAAAAATCACAAAGGTACCCCATCTTTCTGACCAGACCCTCTCAGGGATTGTTCAATCCAGAGCTTGACAGCAAATATGCGATCAACAAATACAACAGTAATTCAGAGGGCCTTCCCGGTAAAACTCTAGCATAACCTAGAAGAAACTACGCTGCAGCTGGTAAAAAGAAACAATATCATAGGAAATTAATATAAACATAACTAAAAATGTTATTAACATGAACAAAAAAAGACTTCCCACAATATCGAATATGTAGACATGTACCGGTGTTAACTAATGAAGTAGAACACAAAGTGACATGGAAGAGTTCTAGAAAGCAACAAGTGGCGAAGTGGAAAAAGAATTCATTAACACCGGAAATATATCAGACTATACTGTGTTGATTTCTTTTGCAGGGATATGAAATCAAGGTGCATAAGCTTCACTGCTCTCTAAACCAAATTCATCTCAGCACATCACTGGTGCAGCACCCTCAGAACCCATAATAATAGTCCCAGATTTTCAACTTCTGAATTTTTCTAGAATTAAGAAAGAAAAACAACCCGCTATCGATATCATTTCTCTCGGTATCATGATTCGCAACCGCAAAAAAGTCCCTCGGTATCATTTCTCTTTTCTTTCCAAAAAGCTTGCTCTAACCTAATACTCATCACCTCAACCATAAACACACACGATGAAACCTAATTACAACAAAGCTAAAATCTAACATTTGCCGTCCTAACCAACTAGTCAAGCCGCTTGATTCACATCCTATCTTAATCAACAACCACCCATCAACGTCGCCGCAACCGAAATCATCATATTAAGCCAATATTAACCTAACCGGTGGAACAGATCTCATTCCAATACGCACCTAAACCCCATATCTTCAAAACCCCCTACAACCATCCTCAACAAAACGGACCACCAAAAATAAAAAATACATAAATAGATCCGTACACAGAGAAGATAAACTCCACAGCATCTCACAAACCAAACACCCCAAATTCAATCAAACGAAATCCAACACAAAAAAAAATAAAAAAATCACTCACACAAACACATAACCCGAAATCGACTTCGACTTCGACATCGAATCAATCCAAATCAAAACCCACGCACAATCACACACACACACACATGTCGAAACAAAAAATTACCGATTCGATTTCTGATTGAAGAAAAGATCCAAAAACCCTAGAAGAGTGGATCGAGGTTTTGGGGGGGTTTTTTTTTTTTTTTTTTTTTGTAATTGTGTTGGTTTTTGATTGTGCTGCTTCCTTGCTTCTATCTATCTATGTGTGGAGGTGGAGCTGCAATGTCCAAGTGAAAAATGAGAAAAAAAGAGTAATATTTATAAATATCTTTTGCGTTTTTTTGTGTGTAAAAAGTGTGAAAAGTGAATCTGAAAAGGGTCGTGTGGGGACACAAAGTGTGACACTTTGTCCCGTGGGAAAAATTGATCACTTTTTTGGGATAAATTTTTCGTGTGATATTTTGATGTGACATGGGATGAGCATACGAGTGACGTCGCGGTTGGGAAGACAACATGGTCCAAAGTTACAAAAAGTATTATCAGTTGATAGTAAATTTTATTATAAAATATAATTTTGAAACGGAATGTTTAAGTCAAATTATTTTGAAATGAAAAAAACATTATAATTTTTAAATTGAATAGGATTTGTTATGTTCCATGCGTCATAGTATTAAGAAAATGATCCAGATTAATTCAATATCAAATCCTTAAATGAACTACAATGCCAACTTAAATTTTTTCTTAAGAATCCGCCTCAGAGATAAAAATTAACATTTGATGACACACTAAACTGATTATCGGACAAAAAAGAATTTCCATGAATACAAGTACCTAACCTAACATCATCTTACGAGTCACGAAGCGTGCTATTGTGCCCACTTTCATGTGTGCATATATATTTGTCATTAGCTGGCGGTTGCAGCATCTTCATCTGCCCATTTTGCGTTTTTCCAATCTTGGGTGTGAATATATTCTGGTCTTTAAAAGGTGTGTTTTGCCTTCGTGTAAAACGTGAATCTCATGTGAGAGTCTCAACAGTCCCAAAATGTTAGGCAAATGAGGTAATATCTTGATATTTGTCTTCCCCAAAAATTTAGGGGATTGGCGCTTAGGGAGGTCAGTATTCTTTCGATTCTTATCCTAATTTTTGTGTCGCATATTTTGCGTTTCATGCGTTTTCTTGTTTCAGAAATTTATTTCAGTTTGGTCGATTAGAATTGATTAATCGTACTTTATTTATGTATATACTTACAACGTTTGATATTTTTGTTTGCAGGTGCATAGTATTGGAATGATCATATGGGGTTATATTGACGTTAGTTAGCTCCCTTTATATGATTTGAGGCTAAGTGAAAATATTAGATTTATGGACCCATACTTTTGTCGTGATAAAAAAGATGATTCCTAATGGGATAAGAATATGCTTAATTGATTACTCAATGCTGCTGAATCTTGCTTAACTACCCCATATCCATTTGCTCGGACAATAACACGAGTCAAGTCGTATCCTAAAAGGTGCAAAAGCCTATCAATTTTCCCATTAGAAACTCGAGCTTAAGAATCTACACTCAAGGGAAACTCAATGTAAGTTTAGAAAAAAAAGAATTTGTTATTAATAACAATTTACAAAATATATGTTGTAAAGACACATCTAATCATAAAAAAAATTTATATTATTTTTGATTTTAAAATTTAAAAATCATATAATCTTCATCATCCATTAATCTTTAACGACACATAATAAATTATCAGTCAGCAATCTGCAATCGAGCAGTGCGTCCAGCACTGGTGACTAGTGCAAGAAGCACTCGTCGCTGATGCGTCAAGCAACATTTCACTGGTCGTCGCTGCTTGGTGCGCTAGTGACGGGTGCTGCGTGCATCAGACGCTGCAGAACTGCGTTCTCTTTTTCATGAATACAAGTGATTGGCTATGTTACCACCATAGTAATCATACTTGTGAACCAGATTTGAAAATTTAAGCAAAAATTCGGATAGAAAAATGGTACACATGGTTCTTCTTATTATTTGATAGTCCCAATATACTGACAATATTTTGATTTTTCAACATATTCAATATTTATTTTGAGAAATTTTATTTTTTTATCTTAACAATGTGATAAAATTACGATACTAATATAAGATCGAAACACACAACTTAAACTATTATTAGAGTGTTTTATAATAATTATATGAAAAATGATATTTGATTATCTTATGACGTGAATCAAACTTCATAACGATATATATGTATATCAAAATATTTCATCTATATTGAGACGGAGAGAACAATATCTTTTATTGTAACCAAACACACCATGGTCCAGTCGCATTAAAAACCAGCTGAGTACCACTCTACCATACTCAGGTGAAACCTGTCAGGTCTACATTCGTTTGAGAGCTTGGGCCTGATTATCCCTTACATGAGTAGCTTGGTCACAACTCACAAGTTTCATTTTCGAAATAAACAATAAATCGTTCCGCAAGCGTACTAGACTCTATCTGAAGAAAATCCACGTAAAATATTGATACTACATCAATATTTTCGATTAAAGGAGCTAAAGATTGGTGCGATTCTCATTGGGGTGAACAACGCCTATCAGAGAGAACATGGTTCAATATGAAAATCCAGGTACATCCGATTGCTGTCATCAAATCTCATTGATCACTAGAATCAACATACATAGAGGCATGAGAGAGCAGAACACTCCGAAGCAAAGAGGATCATGCCAAGAACAGAGAAGATCTCGCGTTTACTATTGATCCCTCCTATGGCTGAGGATGTCAAAGAGCTACTGATTACTTCTGCAATGACCGACTTACAGCATATCAAACACTAGTATCACAAAATTTCCGGAATGCACTAGTATCACAAAATTTACATGCCACTATCCTAGAAAATCACGAGGTGAGGTATTCCATTTAGATTTTGACGCCTCATTGACCGTCGCTGTTGCTATCTTGAACCACTTTGGCAATGCAACGGCAAAGACGTAGTATCCTCATACAACCGCCTTTAAGACATCCAGTGGCGGATCGTATATTGTTTCGCAGCGATGTAGATGATGACTTTGGTCCATGTGCTGCTCCATCCTTTGTTTCGTATGGCATAGCCTCCGAAGGATACACTCCACTGGCCAAAGTAACAGCAACTTCATTAATTCTACGTTTCTAACGTGACTAATTGCAGTCTTGCTTGACTGGTTTTGTACCTACAGTACCTTACTACTTAGAAATCACAATAGCTTTACAAACTACTGTAATTGAGTTGCCCAGCACAAGCGCCGCTACCAAAACAACCATTAGTTCATAAAAAGATGACAACACTACAAGCCTAAATTAATTGCATTGAGTATGATGGAGTGATCTCTTACATAAATATGACAACATATTCCCCTCTATTACGTGGCATGATCTATGTGAAATCTTTGGTATTACATGCTGCACTTTGAAGTTTGTTTCGAATTACTTAGGTCTTTTCTACCAGTATAGCTTCTACCATTCAATAACTCAAACAGATGCATTAGAAGATCTTTGTTTAACATGCCTAAATCATATTAAGCTAGATGAATCATGAAATTCAATGAACTACTGATAATCTAAAAGTGTCTAACCATATGGCTTTAACACTGACCAAATTTCACACGATGGAGAATTATATGTTGTCCGTCATGAGACTAATCATAATCCTAGAAGATAGCATGCATATTGGAGAGACAGAGAGAGAGAGAGAGTTTAAAAAAAATCAAAAAATAATGCAAAACGATCAGCTGATACTTACTACTTCAGACAGGAGACATCAAGGCTTGCAGACACCTTTGCTCCACTGTTTAAGTTGACGAAAAATAAACGGAGGTCAAGCTGTTCTACTGCAAAACCAAGATATCATAAGGAGTTAGAAAAACGCCAATAAGGTCTAACCTCTCAGAATATCGGTGTCTGCGCAAGACTACAACAAAAATAGCAACCTAACATTTTGCTGTACAAACTGCATGGAGGCGAACTGACATTATGTAAAAAAAAAAAAAAACATCAATAAGCAACATAGAATCAAGCTATGAAAGAAGTCGAGCTTTAGCATGCAAAGATCAATCAATTAGCTCTACAGAAGTAGGACCCGTTTTTCTTCAACACTTGACGAACTTTAACAATGATAATTGAAAAATAAACATAAACAATTGATCCCAAAATTACAGCTTACCAGATGGTGAGAAGAAATTGGAGTGAGTTAGACTAATAAGCCCCACACGCGCAGTTGCTACTTCCTCTAGAACGTCCAACAGATTATGCAAAATGGAACTAGTTTTCTGTAGGAAATTGCAAATAACATCAGTAAGACAAGGCAACATGTGCATTTCCGAATGTAGAAATATATATATATATATATTGATAAAGCAGAATGTAGAAATATCGATCCTTCATGATACAGTTTCCAGTATCTCAGATTACTGTAGCTACCATTAGAATAAGAAATAACTGGCAAGATAATAGACTAACTTCATATATTTGACAAGCAAATTTAGGGATCATGTAGCATGAAAGAGGGAGTTCTAAACTTATCACTCCAATATGTGAGTTTAAAAACAAATAAGACCGAAAACTAACAAGTTAATTGATTCTTCTCCAGCATTGTTGTCTTAGGAAAAAGGATCACTTATTTGAATTTTCACTGTAACTGTTACCCTTCTATACGATTACAGTTGGGAGTATACACCCGCTGTGGAGCCAGAAAAATAAACACGTGGGGCGAATCACAACTAATAACATCTTTTACTGCAAGAAACAAATGTAACGAAACCCAGAGCTGCATAACAAAAATTATACTGTTCAAAGAGAAAGTGAAGCTACAATGTACCTATGAGAATTCTGCACGCATGTAATGATCCCATCATATCAGTCGTACAACAGGCATCTTTCTCAATAGTGGCTAAATTAGCAGGTGCACTTAAAATGCATGACTCAAAATTACGTTCTATTCTTCGCTATTAAACATCATTCACATGTTCGGTTTCGCTATCTAGATACAACAATCTTTTAGGAAAATTCATAGAAGTGGAAATGGTAAATCATACTTGTGTTACTTGCGCAAAGGTCCTTGGTCCAGCATGCTTTATGTGGATCTTATCACTCAAAACAAATGTAAAGGCAGCTAAAGCATCCAGATTTGGAAAGGTCTGTCAGGAATAGAAGTTACAATCAATTAATATTTTGTGAACACCTAGTCAAAGAATGAACTAGAAAAGATAAACTAGGCAAAACAAACACCTTCATGATTCTTGTCTCGTCTAATGTACTTGATACTATTAATCCATATGTGGGACCACTTTTCACTTTGAACCTGTGGCCACATGAATCAAGGAAGCGCCAATTCAAAGTTTCTTAGCATACACAAATACAGATAACAAAAATACAAGCATTCAAATACTAGAATCAAACCAACCTCTGAACAAGGAAACTACCATAGACTAGAACAGCAATGTGTTCCCCGTTCTCGGACTCGAAGCTCTCAATTTTCCATGGCTGGTCATAAGACAGACAGGATTAAAATTTCCAAAAGGAAGCAAGTTCACACAATATCAAATTTAGTGACGAGCATATGCAGCTATGTATGTCATAAAACAAGGACATAGAGAAAAAAAAAACCTGCAATTCAGATGCTAAGAGGTGGCAAGTTAGCCTCTTCTTGAAATTATTCTTGAATAAAGCCACTGCCTCAAAGCTATTCTCATCTCCTATCAGCTTAAAATTATCATAGAAGGATTCTGTCAAGGTCTTTATCTTTTGTTCTGATACTTCCAATGCCTGTCTCAAAATAGGAACTTTATCTATTGTGCCCTGCAAAACCCCATAAAAACTATGAACATAATCATATGTGTTGATACTGTCCTGTACATGGCATTGCTAATGGCTGGAGGGAAAGAAATGACTTTTGAGAAAGTAAAAATCTAAGAGAATTCGATGAAAGAAACACTCAAGGTGGCATTTCTGTGTCGAACATTATGAGATTGATAATCTCAAGTTCTCACCTCAAGGTTAAAAGAAAAAGAAAAAGGGGGTGAGGGTTCTCCTCAAAGAAAACATATAAAGAAATAAAAAGTAAAAGTAAAACGTAATAAGACAAGATGTTGATTTTAAAGGAAAAGAGAATTCAGCCTGCCAAGCGGACAAACATCTAGATTTTCCCAAGGAACTGATAGATCAGGATTGAGAAAGACCACATGTCATCTGAAATATCCACATGCACTAGTGATAAACAAGTTCCTACGATCGCTTCTCCCAATCATGCATGATTGGTTCCAAAAAGATCTGCAGATGGCTCTACGATGAGTGATTCAGTAGGTAATTTAAAATGACATAATTAGATGAAAACCAGACATGGGCGCAACTATTGACAACAAGTATGACAATTCCAGATACAGACCACGACCTTAAGATCAAGATGTATTGACTTGGAGGGAAATTCCAATGCATTCAAATGTAGAAACTCGCAATTGTTAACTACAAAGGTTGGCTCACCTCTCGTGAGTTAGTGAGTTACTAACACAGTAATGCGCAATTAGAAGATAGCATTGGAACCTCTCTGGTCGTCAGCAAGAGAGAACAAAAGTGGAAAGACTAATAAATGATAAGTACTCAGATTATGCTATTACATCTTTGTCATTTCACCTAAGAACTTCAGCGAACAGGAACATAGGAATCCTGCTAACACATGATTTTTATTTTTATTTGTATTTATTAGTATAATTTTTTAAAATTTTAGCTAAACACATAATTTGTTTACAAGAAGATAGTAGACAAGACAGCTCTTTATTCGGCATACCATCTATAGAGTTTGCTATAACGTCAGGATTGCATGAGAATAACATACTAAACCCACAATATTGAACTAACTGATTTTAGTGGGATTCAGAGAGTTCCAGATTTCCAAATTTGCAGACATAATCACCTTCAAAAGATACGTACCACAGATTTCATGTCAACTTCCTTAGGACAAGTTTCTGAACACCGACCATCAACTTGGGAATGGAATTGCTTTGTAACAAACAAATCTTGCTGACACCTTGATTTCAATTTTTCAGACTCTTTGATTCCAGATCGTAAAGAATAAACTTCGCTCTGTATGAAGAAGCTTATGATGTCACAAAATTTATAGCAGAAATATATAAAGAACTGAGACAACAGAGCAGGAAGATGAGAAGCTATATACCAAGAGTGTTTTCCTCCTTAGATTCAGCAACTGAGATCTAGCCTTTGCATACAAAGTTTTTAAGAGCAACATTTTTGTCTCAGCTTCTCTGCAACCAAAATCTAGCAGGTCAATACTTACAAGAGTTGAATTGGAACTTTACTACAGAACTAAGCGATGAGGATTCACCTTTTACCTTGGGAACAAATGCCATTAGACACTCTCTGCAGAGGACAATACTAAGTGATTAGGAGATCATCTATGTTCTATATTTGGCAATACAATTCCACCATTTTACGGGAAAAAAACAAACTTAAATTTGTATGCTCATGCAAATTACTTAAACTCATAACAAACCTGGGAATTTATGTGAGAGCACAAAATATCATGAGATTGTGCCTTCTGGAGCTGAACTAAAAGACCCTCAAGCTTCCCTATCTGGGAACAAGACAGGTTATCATAGCTAGACACTTCACAAGATTGAACTCCAAGCTCCGAAAAATCCAAAAGAAAGTGAGGGCCAGTAGAGGAGAAACATACCATTTCAAGATCAAGAACATCAAAGCATTCGGGAAGTAAATGATCGCTAACTTCACGAAGGCTAGTCAAAGCCTACACCATAAACACAAGAAATCAGACCACTGGCGTTCAATAAAGCTGCCTGGGAGATTGAGAGTATGTGTGCCCAAGAGAGGAGAAAAAAGGAGACAAGGAAAAAGAAAATGATATATGTACTTCATTAGGTTGTCTGGGAGATCCTATTTTGAACCCTGAGAAACAATTTTGGGATCTCTGAAATTTTGGATCACGCTGGAACAACTCGCCCTTACTTGCATGGCCCTCTAATTCATGAACCAACTCTCCCAATTTCCTTTTCAGATTAGAGGAATTGCCATTGCTGTTGAAATCAAAGGGTTTGAAAGAGACGTTATTATCTCCATGGAAGGCATAGGAGTCTCGATTCTGCTTAAGCTGGCCAAACTGTAGAGTCGTAACATTTGTCCCATGAATCAAAAGATTTTCATGTTTCAAATCACATTGCTCCTTGTCTTTTCTATGACGCAGTTCTTGCCTTGGATGAACCTCAGGTATCTGCTCGGAAAGGTTTTTTTCATCAGTGTCAGTAAACAGAAAAATGCGAACTCGAGATTGGAAAATCTAAGATATAATGAGCCCAAAAATTGCCTTGACGACGTACAGTTGAGTTACCAGCCAGAGAAAAAGCAGAATCAATGGCCCCAACTCCAGCATTAAGTTCTTTCCCCTGTGAAACCACTGGCAGTGAGATAGCTCTTTCACTGGGCAATAAATTTTCTTTTAGACACATTTTCTCCAAGTCTCTCACTGTTGTAGAAGTCATCTGAAAGGAAGGAACAGAAGCGCTTGTCTCTAGTGAAAATTGATCTGACATAGACTTGTCTGGCATTCCTCCATCTTTCACGATATTGGCAACAACTTGAATATTTCTCACATTTTCAATATCTTCATTGGCCCCCAAACTATTAGCCCAGTTATCTCTTGCCGCATTATCATCTACATTGATTCCAACAACGTCCAAAGTATGCTCCTCCGAGCAAAGTACATGATCATCTTGATGGTTTTGATCTTGCATACTGTTTACATATGAAACATCATGATCAGCAGGAGACTGGCATGAACCTCCTGGCGCTACAGGAGTGGAGTTAGGATCATTTGTAGAGCTAGAAGTGACAGGACAAGCTTCAGAAACACTAGAGCAGGAAGAACTCTCGCCATAGAATGGAGAAGTTGCAGGACATCTTACATCGATCACAACCTGAGAAGAATCTGGTGCTTTTACAATATGAGTTGCACTGCCTGGTGCACTATCTGAAAGTTCGGTTGTTCTCTTGTCTATCACAGGAGAATGAACAACATCATAAGCTCCTTCAATGCTAATATGACCAGTAGACTCCAAGTGAGCCACTTGTGCATCAGAGCTTTCCTTTAGACTGTGAAATTCATGTCCACTGGGATGAACTTCAGAAATCATTTTCTCTTTTGTTACAGCATCGGTAGTTAAGCATAAACCATCAGCTTCATTGCATATGGAACCCACTCTGACATCCTCCCCTTGGGCCAATAATGCCTCCAGCTCAGGAGAGAGTCGTCCATAATCATAAGTACATGGCTTTTCTGCCTCAATTGTCATATCATTTGAACGACCACCATCGCTTGTTCCACTGATATGAGAAGAAGAGTCAACAACTTTCTTTTTCTCACTTCCAGTTAGTACCATCAAATTTCCAGGAGTTCTAGTGGTCACAGTTTGGATAGGAGTTTTCTCATAAAATACAAGGCTGATCCCTTTTGGCGTCTTCAACTCCCCTCCAGATTCCATACTAGCCAGGCTACGGAAATGCATTGAAAAAGCCGCAGAATCCATCGTGAGGTCATGATTATCATCTGAGACTGCAGAGCCTGATAACCATCCAGGTCGGATAAAATCCGCTGATACAGGTCCAAAGAACATATCTTCTGCTGAAACAAAGCGAAAATCATAAAGTGATGGAAAAGAGTGAAACTGGCCTGCACATTTCTTCCAGAAAAATCAACCATACATCCAGACAGGAAATCAAATATGGAAAATATTGCAGTTAAAAGTTCTTAAGCTTTATTTATCTGGATCGCTACTCAAAATACGTGAAAGTCCACATGTTGCACCTACGAGCTAGAGAGGGATGTGATCCATATATGTTGTATAAGACTTGTTATATTCCTAACATGAGCCCAGCATGTGGATAATCATATGTTGACATGGATAACATGTGTTGATTATTCTATCAACGATGTACCACACTTTCATATCACATAAAAACATGGGATCCACATATATTATCAAGCCATTCTAAATTTACAGTATTGATAGAACACCAAATACCAACTTCTCTCCCCACCTTATTTTTGCCTGGATCATTATCCTCCTGCCTCATCGAAACCATAGCTACAAGCTATGATGATAATCTTATGACTTAGGACTAGATAGCTTTGGAAATTTCCCAGGGACGGAAGATCAAGAGTCTTGATTCAAGACCACAGGTGAAGATTTCATAATTAGGTTGCAACCTGCAAGCTCTATAGATAGAGCTAGTTCTTAGTTTACAAAACATAAGCTCAAGTGAGAAGTAGCATTTCCTATAGATCAAGGTTTATTCCCATCTTTCCCTCTTCTCAAATGAAGTGCTTGATTACAAGAATGTTGTATTCGATTGCTAATTACCCATGACATCACCTAAATTGTAGTGACTAAACATTAGTTAATATTTCGATATTTTATGTTTACTCTAACAGTCTCTAATTTTGATCATCCATCCAACATACGACACAAACTTCACACACAACACGAATCCCTAAACCCTCATTTCACCAACTCAATCCCCACAACACCACAAAAATATTTACATTCCCATACCATCATTATCCGTCACAGACCCGACCGTGCTCCCGGGACTCGGCGACTCAACCGGCCTAAAAAACGACCTCCTCATCCCCACTCCCTCCTCCTCCTCCTCCTCTCCCTCCTCCACCACACCACTCCCACCATCCACCGACTCCGTCTCCTCCGTCGCCGCCGCCACTCCATCATTCCTGTCCCGGGGAGTCCCGTAGTCGTCGTCTCTCTCGAACAAGTGAATCTCCGTCGTCTCAGCGAAGCTGACTCGGCGGGACTTTCGCCTCGAGGCGAAGGCGACTGTGCACTCGTCGGGGTCGGCGAGGTCGTCTGGGTCTTGTGAGGAAGCCATTCATGGGAATTTTTGGGTTCGATTTGAGGGGATTTGGTGGTGAATTGGGGGATTCTAGGGTTTAGGGTTTCTCGGGTGGACGGGCGAGGAGGTCGGGGGGAAATGGGAAGGATGGAGGAGGAGTTGAGCGGGAAATGCTTTTCGGATTGGGAAATTACTCTCACCTTTGACATTTAGAATATCACATTTCTCGAGATGGATTTTAATTTGCGTAATAAAATAATTAAATATTAATTTTAAAATTTTATCGTAAAAATTTAATGATAATTTATATTATGTATTTTAATTTGATGATAGTAACATAATTTTCTTCCATCATTAAGACGATAAACGAAACTGTTCAAAATACGTGTTGAATAATACAATGATTCAAAGTGTTAGATATAATATGGAAGGGAGGGAGTAATATTTTGCGGTTTGTGTGTGTTTATAATATTTTCATATTTAGCAAGTATTGTATGGTTAAAAATTAAAATAGACTAAAAGAAAAATATTATATAGTTGAGAATTAGAATTGAAAAATTTACATGATAAATGTTACAAAAATAATGGGAGGGAGAAGATATCAAATAAGGGTTGATTTTAACCAACCTGGGTTGATCTAGTGATGTTCGACTCGATCTTCTCCGCACGTCCTATAACTTACAGTATTAAGCTTTTGATGTACATTTTTTTTTCTTTTTTTTTAAATACGCTTTGATGTACACTAGTTTGTTGATGATATAGTGAACATTCACATAGCAAAGGTTTATATGTAAAGCTTAATGTTTAACTAGATAACATGCTTTCTTCAAAAATTAAAGGTTTGTCTTCAAAAACGCCAACATACATCTCTAGAAGAAGAAGAAGAAAAGACAACGGTAACATAGATTGGTATATACGTCTCTATATACAATGGTCACAGGATTTTGGGTAAAATTGATGGATGTTGCACTGTATCAGTCACATGTGAGCATTTGTCTTTTCTTTAGTATGGATGAGGTCTAAACTGTGAAGCAAGCTTCTTCTATCTACAATTTCGTTATTGTCCCATACAGACAAAAATTGAAAGAACACTATCAAAGTAGTATTGAATCGACATTACATACATCTATAACGTCGAACACTTACTCTCAATAAGAAGTCACGAAAATGGGTTTATCACATGGAACGAAAAATCGAACTGATACCAAAAGATATTGGCACATCTGGTGCAAAGCAAACATTGATTTACATGAAAGAAAGTAAAGAGTTTACAACCATTACAATTGAAGCTATCCAAAAAAAGAAAATAAAAAAATTCCCCTTCCCTTTTCTAGTTTCAAACAGTAACACATCTTGCATCAAACCAATAACATTGTGAATCCGTTATCGACAGGATATGTGCAGGGCAAGATATACACAGTCCTCCTCCTGTCGCGAACGACAAATTGTTGGACATAAATCCATCCAAATCATTCAATCTTCCATGCATTCAAGAACAAGCAAAACTCTGGCACCCTCGCCTGACTAACCGTCGAATAATAAGCACTCCCGTTGCTATCGCTCCCACGCCCGCTCCCTTCCTTATCACTCTCCACCTCGGGTGCCCCTGCCTTAAATATAAACAACCCATACCCTGTCCCAGGCGCCGAGAACAACCAAGCGTGCACGTCCCACATGACCTGAACCGCCTGCTTATTCACCATAACGGTTTCATTTCCCCTAAACTTCCACTGCAGGTTCCTAACATGCACCAACACGATCCCATCAACGCTGATCCACATCTCAGGGTCCCTGGGCCCTGACGTGATCGAGCTCTCCACCACAATGTCGTGCTCTCCTCTCCCTTCTGCGAACCTCGCCCTAGTGGAAAAACTCTTTTTACCGTAAACTGCCTCTTTCTTGATCAGCTGAACCGCGTCTACCAATGCAGGACACTTTTTCGTCCTCTTGTAGGCTTTTTTCTTGTTGTCGCCCATCAGGAGCGAAATCTCCTCGTCTGAAATGATTGCCAGGTAATAGTCTGAGCTTGGTTCAGGGCCTCCGGCTGCGAATTTGGCTGTTCTCAGATCCCAGTAGATTTCTAGGACATGTGGTTCAGCCATGACATTGGCGTCCCCTGAGAAGGATCGGTTGATGTCGATTGGGAATGATTTGTAGCCCTTCTTGCTCCAGAAATGCCAAGGTTTCAGGTCCACCTTACAAGTTTGGCTCGACTCGCCATCAACACCATCGATTGTTATGCTGAAGGAGATGTTCATCAGGTTCTTGAACCATTGCACTGTGACATTTCGCCAGAAGCCTGCGATGCAGGCTTGGTAGACGTTCGTCACGGTCCCTACTGCGCTTCTTACGGGGAGCTGCTCCTCCACGACCCTCTCTGCTGGCGGAGGTGCTGCTGCTGCTGCTGCTCGCCTTGATTTCGCTGCTGCATTGTTATGATTGTATGCCATCATAGAAGATCACATTATTGTTGTTATTTGTCGCAAATCATGTCCTTGTATTATTCCTTAACATGAACAACAAACGTGCCTTGCAAAGATTACAGGTTGATATTGGATGAGATTGAGTCGAAAGGTTAGAAATGTTCGCTGGTTTAGCTGGAATATTGTTTTTTCGATGTGTTTGGGAGGAAGATGGAAAGAGATTGGGAGGACAGGAAGTTTGGGCTCTGTGTACGGTGGAGAAGTTTTATATGAAGAGAAGATATGGGCGCCAGCCTCAACAATGGAGAAAATTCTTAACTGTACAGAATCTAGGCGACAGAAAACTCAAGTCCTTGGCCATTTTTAGGCTACCTTTTCTAGGCATGAGGAAAAGATGACGACGGCATTGCAAGGAGAAAAGGTTAATGTTGTTTCGAGTACTCCATGGTTTTGTATCAAATTTTGTTGGAATCAAGATTTCGGCAGGCAGCACGAAGTGGATAATATGAAAAGGCAAGATATCAAACAGCTCCAATGATGATCTCTTGCAGGTTTCATCCTATGAAGGAGTTGAAACATTGATCCGTGCTTCCTCCCGCTGCAGTTCAGAGAACTCTTGCTGCACTACGAACTTTCAAGACTAGACATGTGCTTATCTTCTCTATTCCACTCTCTCATTGCTGATATTCTCCAAATCAGCAAGCCACATAGGTCTCATGGAAGTTCTGCCAGATGCGAGCTCGAGTTTCTAAAGGCAATATGTACAACAGGACGTATATAACGTTGTACATTTGACCGAAAAGGGAGCACAAATATTTTGTTCAAGTATAATCTTTAGAGGCCAGATCCGGGTCCTCACCTATGCAAAAACAACAGTAGAGATGCTTTGTCACTTTTAAGTAGAGATGCCGTTAAGAAGCCGTTCGGCCCACAATATTCTCAACCGAGAGATGAAGCTGATTCGAGTACTGAAAAAGGACTGCGATGTAATTTGATAAGAACAAAACATTGATTCAGTCAATCGATTCAGTAATATACTACGACCAGTGCAAGTAGATATATCCTCACCAACAAACATTTTCTTCCCTACTATAAACAATACTGAGTCACAAAACCTTAAAATCTATCCTCAAGTTCTTAACATGAATAATGAAAACTACGAAGCAAGATCAACAGTTCCATGCTCCAGCCTAATAAAAGGAAAAATCTACAGTTTTAAACAATAGTCTCACCGTATATCTCATTCTGTTCTGCTCCAGTCTTCAACTCATCCACACCAACTGTTTCTTCGCCCCTATCAAGTCTCTCACTAGAGCTTCCAACAACATAATCTGCCAAAGCACCTGTTTTCACTGCTTCAGTGTACAGCACCTTTACCAAGTTCTGGAATCGTCGTCTGAATGTTGGCATCCGTGACAAGGACACAACAATTCCTTGAAGCCTGCATTGGAAGACAAGTGAGATGAATCAGTTGATGCCATGCTCCTAAACTGCCTACGAATTTGTGATATTGCCGAATAAGCTTTTCTTCCTAATCGAAAAGTAATAGCACAGAATATATTGATTCATCAAAATATTCAACCAACATTTCCTCATATAATCAATTTATGCCACAGCTTAAGCATAGCTCACAGCTAGCTACAGTGATACAATTTTGTGAACTAAACCGAAGGAGTTGCAGATATACACCTTCGGATGATAGCTTGCAACTGTGCTCTCCTAACATGGTCATCAGATGGATACCCGGCTTCATCCCAATTCTCAGGCTTCTCAAGTTTGCACCTCATAATCACCTGGCGTAGGCATGCTTCTTCATTTTCATCCAGATTAAATTTTTCGATCTGCTCTTTCATGATCAACAGAGGCCCCACAAACCATTGCCATACTTTATCCCTTGGCCAGTTGCTTCTCATCAGCTCCACGTCATCGGCTGCATTTCCAGTTGGAACAGGGAGACAAACTACTATCAATACCGAAGAGCAAAATGCATTCCAACAGCAAAGGCTATAGATTCTCAATTCACTTTGTTCTTTCACGAACTCGTTCCATTCTGAGAACTTTACTCTGAAATGCAGAAAAGAGGAGAGTTCCTTTAGAATGGAAGTGGCGAAATGACTGGTCAAGCGTGCCTACGCTCGGGCTTTCTTAATCGTAACCAGTATCACCACATAGCCTTACAGATTAACCAGAACATAATTCCAATGCTTATATACTTACTAGATCACCGTCCCAAAATGATAAAAGTAATCTGCCCAATAACAGTGCCAAAAAAACACAAAGAAGGAAAAAGAACATACAGATTAACAATCCAGGGGAATCGGATCTCGCTGAAGCAAGCAGACACTTCAAAATGCACCAAGCAGGAAGGATAACCCCCAATTTCTTACAATCTCCTTTCACAACACACTCCTCAATGTCCTGGACATCGATGAGACCATCTCGCAAGAGATTCCTACCATTCACTTCACAGGACTTGAAGAGCCAATCCAACACCTGCCACATCATAATGAGTTTCAAGCTAGGTTGCCTCGATTCCAGAGCATTTTCATAACTTAAAGAAAAAAAGAAACAAAGAACTTCTGCACTTTATTAAGAACTCTAGATCACAAAGGAAAATGCTACAAATTCACTATATTGATGCTGAAAATCTGTTGGAAAGATACTCACCTGAATTGGCTTATAATGTTCAATTTTCGCTTTCAACGTTATCGAGCGATCCGACATGAGCTTTGAGTTGTAAGATCCTTCCCTCTCAATGTCCCCATCACTTTGGGCATCACCATTTGCTTCATTCCTCTTAACGCTATCTGTAGAAGAGCTCATACTCTTACGGTATCTAGGCCTGGCTGTCAAAGGAAACCCCAGGATCAAAACAATTTAATCGGCATAATGAAAGATTAAAAGTTCCGTTGGTGTGTACTTGCAAAACGTTTACAACAAAAAACAGCACCTGGGAAGACGTGACCCTTCCTTCAAATAGAGCAAGTCATTCACATATTCGTCAAAAAGAGAAACTACGGCCACTATGTAGGCAAGGCCCATTAGAATACTTCCTTCCTGAGAATAATGCACAGCATACCATCAGCCACATAAGGCGAATACTTTCCTCCAAATCTTTATAGCTTCTCATGGTATATGCCAATTTGTAAAACCACTTGCAGCTTACCTGATGTACAACTACTCCAGCATAGAGTGCAAGACCAAAGCTGGCAAGAAAAGAAGCAATAACTGCGCCAATAACAGCTAGGGGCCACAAGATGATGGCAAGACCAGCAAACGGCACACACACCATCTCCAGGAATGGCCCTTCTCTTCCAAGCAAATCCTCCGTCAGCCTTTTCCAGCCTCTGAACAGCATATAAGGGCTCTTCCACAGGGCGACGGTTGTGATTGAGATCACATCGGCCAGCAAAGCAAGCAGGATAACTAAAAGGCAACCTGGCACCAAGGATAACCTGATAGTGAAGTTAATCAGTAGTCAGAAATTCTGAATCATCTAATAGCCTTGTTAGGGCCTAAGAATCTCACAAGTCACAAGGAGAATAACTAACTTGATATCCACTGGTTTCTCATCTGCAGGAACTTTCTCGCTCAGCTCATCCATAAAGGAGAAATATGAGTGGAAACAAAAATCAACGAAGTCACGCACAGCTGTGCAGGCTCCCATAATAGTTGACCAACCACCATCCTGAAATGTACAGACTGCAATCAGTATCAACTTGAGAGTATATACACATACGCAAGCCAATAGTGTTCCAGTTGTCATAACAGTGCATAGCCCATCGGCTATTGCCGGTTTAAGTGGTTCACCCGGTTTGCGGGCTATTTGGTGGACCAAAGGGTATTCCCTCATGAAAACCTTACAAAAAAAAAAAATACCTACAACAGACAAGTTTCAAGTAACACTTAGCACCTAGAGAACTTACCACGCAGCAGTGATAGAATTTATCCCCGATATTTTCCCCGAAAGCTTCAAAGGTCGCAATCAACGGCGCGAAGAAGCCATACCCTATCCCACCTAGTACGCTACCCAGAATCCCAACAGCAGGCCAAAGAATAAGAGGTAGGTGTAGAACTATCAGTATCAAGATCTTCAGGACAATTCCTAGCCTTTTGGTCCTGTAATCACAAGGAACATCACAAATAAAAACACGGACACTTAGTTCTTTGAACGAGATGATATGTGATATCCTACTAAATTTAACTGCGAGGTGAAATGGAAGAATCAGTGCATACTTCAAGATGCAGTAGTAAGTCCAAATAAAATGAGCAGGCCAAAGACCTATTATGACCGCTGCACTTCCAACAACGATAATGCATAACACCACTGGGCCAATGAGTAAACCTGTATCAAGAGAATGTTTGGACATTATCTTATGATATCAGAAAACAATATTTTAAATGTTAGGGGATGTCAGAAAAATATTGGTATGATTTTAGATGAGATTGTTATTTCCTGCCTTGTTAGGTTAGAATCGAGTTTCTGTATCATCGGATGCACCCCTTACTGTTATTCATGTATTCACCAAGCTCCAATAACAAGATTACTGTATTTTTTTTTTTTTTACAGAGAAGAGCCATTTCTGAAT
Organism: Drosera spatulata; assembly: GCA_035668315.1. Lineage (NCBI taxonomy): Eukaryota > Viridiplantae > Streptophyta > Magnoliopsida > Caryophyllales > Droseraceae > Drosera > Drosera spatulata. The sequence goes on along the minus strand of JAOVYX010020377.1, from coordinate 9,321 downwards.
GCACACTAACTGGAAGCATATATATGTAAGCTAAGATTTTTTGAAAATTACAGTAAAAAATTAAGCTTAGTTAAAAGTCATTTCAACAAATCCAGTGCATTAAGTAGAATGCAAAACGGCCCAATGCAAAACCACATTTTTATTGACATTAATTGACTTCTTATCCCAAGATATCTAGCAAATGAAAGAACCATAAAAAGGTGCAGAGCTAATTCTGGGACCCAGGAAAATTTACAGGACATCGACATGGTAGATCATCAATGTCATGTAGATAATCAATCATGAAAAGCAGCACTCTTGAGTCGAAAGCAACTACATGGCCTAGCCATCTCATGCTCATGGGGAAGGTAGCATAATTTAGCAGCTGCTGCAATTGCACCACTTCAGGTTGACCAGTTGCTTACAATCTAGAACATCCAACATATTTCCCCATAACAAAACCCAATTTAACCAGCATCCAAGGCACGTATAAGCCATGTATTGGCTCATCATCTAGCCAACAATATTGACAACACTTGGTCTGAGACTCTCAGGCCTAAGCCATGCATCCACCACTCAGAGGTAGAAAAACTTCAATGCAAAAACTTTTAAAAAACCCTTAGTGGTGCCTGGCTTCAACTTAATGGTGATAACGGAGCCAAAACCCATAATCATGCTGTGTGAACTAACAACGCAGACCACCAAAACAGGTCACAACATCTACATCGTCACACCGCTATTAAACTGAGGCACAAACGGAGTTAGATATACACATTGAAAGCCTGATTTGCTGCCTCCCATATCGTATCTGAGCTAAGTAACTCTTAGCCGAGTCCAAAGAAGAATATGTGCAAGGATCTAGGTTCTTATCCTTTAGCAAATTATGAATTTGTAAAGGGATTTTTTTTGTAATCCAAAAACAAGAAGATTATGAACTCTCCTCTTGACTTGAGTCTACTAGTTTCTAGACTAAGCTCTCATTGATTAGTTAATAACGAGTGTCTGAACCAGTATAAAATCCTGTGTCCTTACTTTTCTTTGCATTGCTTTGCATATTAGAACTGCTAGAAATAATTTAAAGAGTGCAAAGAGACAATCTTTAAAAGCATAAGTTTATATAGTAGAGACATCTTGTAGTCTGCAAGAACAACTAGTGCATACTAGTTAAAAACTCTACTGCTTTATATCGAAAAAGTTTTAAAACAACCTATTCCCCCTAGGTTGTACCTCTGAGAATTACAATTGGTATCAGAGCTTGACTTTTCAGACTTGGCAGTTTTAGAAAAGAAAAGGTCATTTCTTTTGATATAAGCCTGTAAAGAAGTTACTAACAGTTTATTTTGTGAAGTAAGCATGGCTCCTCCAAAGTTACCCAAGTGTCCTACTAGTGAGAATTACAATTGATATCAAAGCTTGACTTTCCAGGCTTACCAGTTTTAGAAAAGAGAAGATCATTTCTATTTCTTTTGATATAAGGTGGTAAAGAAGTTACAAACGGTTTATTTTGTGAAGTAAACATGACTCCTCCAAAGTTACCCAAGTGTCTTAACAGTGGTGAGCCGTCAGCTTGTTCTTTTGACAAGTTCAATCACTGAAAATTGAGAATGCTGACACATCTAAACTCAATAAATGAAAGGATGCATAAAATAGTGACAGATGGGCCATACATACCAATGATGCCAGTACCACTCGATGCATCAAGGGAACCCAGGTCTCTCAGGACAAAGGAAAACTCAAACTTGATGCTGGATGATGATATGTTCAAGATAGTGGTTCACACAACTACTGCAAATGAAGCTTGAGACATTCTACTGCTCAAGAACAAAGGAACAAATGAGATCAGACAGAACAAGAAGGATGTTCTCATGCAATAATATGACTGGGTGTCAATGAGACCTGATAAAAATCTAATCAGTTTCTATGAGGGATTTAATGTGCTAATCAATAATCTCAAAATTCTAGGGAAAACTTTTGATAACAAAGAAGTCAACTTGAAGTTTATGAGATCCCTTGGTGAAATATGGGGAACAAAGACCACACTAATAAGGAAGTCCACGGATCTTGCAAAAATGTCCCAGGCACAGTTGTATGGAGTGCTGTACATCTACAATCTTGAAGTGGCGCAAAAGAAGCAAATCGATGAGGCTATAAAAAAAACTCTGGCCTTCAAAACACAAGAAAAAATTTTAAGATTTATTGCAGAGGAGGACAATAGTGACACCTCGTCTGCAAGTGAATAGGCAATCTTAGAGGAACTTGCACTAATGGACAAGAAATTCAGAAAGTTATTCAAAAAGAAAAATATCATGAAGAACATCTCAAGCAAGGCCAAAGAAGCAGAAAATGAGGTCTAATACAACTACGAAAAGCCAAGGCACTTTACTGCACAATGCACACGACCATCACAGGAATGGTCTGCACAAAGAAACAAGAAAGAATACAACAAAGGAAACTGTAGTAGAAAAGAAAAAGGCAAGGCCTATGCTTCAAAGACATGGAGTGAGACAGACTTAAATGATGAGGAAATAATTTTCAAACGCACTGCTCTGTCTCATGGTAAGAAGTAAGGAAAAACAAAAGATATTTGATCTCTCAAACTCTGATGCCACTCTAGAGGAACTAAAGGAGGCTTTTCAAAAGACCTCTGAGAACTTTATTCTCCTTTTAGCGGAAAATAAAGGCCATCTCGAATTGATTGTAATTTTCAAAAAAAATAAAATTACAATGCAGCCTGTGAAGAAATTGTAAATAAGTCAAATGACTTGACGGTGGTCCGAAATAAACTAAAGGAATCAGGTTAGAAGGAAAAACTTCTCACTACAGTGGTGAAAATGCTCACAAAAAGAAACGTTGAGCTGCAGTCTCAGGTAGATACATGGAATGAAAAGACCCTGGATTTATAGAAGATATTAATCATGGGTCTTATTACCTGTAACAATATTACAAAAGGGTAAAACCTTTGCTGCACAAGGGAAGCAGAATAATAAAGTCTCTGCTACTCAACCCAAAGAGGTTGAGCCATTGGGCAAAACAATAGCACAAATGAGCACAAAACACCACAAAGTGCCTAAAGTCAAAAGGTAATAAAACAGAAGTCCATTATGAAGCTCACAAGAGGTCACATAAACCTTTCTATGCACCAAATTATCCAGTATGAAACAAAACTTCCAATACTGCATGAAGAAAACCATATTTAAAACCCTGTTGCACATGCAGAATGCAATAGAGGGAATGGAAAAAATCCAAAACAAGAGCTAAACATTTAATCCCTTCTAAAATAAAGTTCTAACATTTGTTCTAATTGCAGTCTCTTCAGTCACTCCTATCTGATAAGCTACACATACTCATCACTAACACACGAATGGATCATGTGGGCCAATGTATAACGCATTGATAAAGAAAGAAACAATTAGACTAACAAGACTGTACAGAATCGATTGTCGATAACATTTCACTTTGTGTTCTGTATAAATAACAGACGATAACATTTCACCCGACGAATGCTAAGCAACTGAACAAAACCTCATCACCAAATCTCTATCAAATATCAGCCCTAACCAAAAAAAGAAAAAAGAAAAAAAAGAACAGATAAAATTAGTCACACCTTTGACGATCCCCAATATCAATAGCAGAAAAAAGAAGGGCAAGAACTTGAGGAAACTCCATAGTTTCCCAATGAACCCCACTGGCACTTCCATCGAATCTCACAACAAGAAGCCCTAATCACAGAAACAATGAGGGATGATTCGCCATTTTTGAGAATGAGAGGTGTGGTGACCGTTGTGGGGAGAGAGTGAGTAGCGGTTGAGGTGTCCTGTGATTCGTGGCAGGACGACGTTGAAGAGGGCGAACACGTGGCGATCATTTGGTTTGTCGAACGGTGAACACATTCATGACTCGTGTCAGCGATTTGATATCGCGTGTGAATGTTATTTTCATTTTTTCAGGGAAAACAGCCTCTCACCCCAAAACTAAAACAGTTCAGTTAAAAAAATAATAATATTAGTATTATATGATGTTACAGGTTAATAAAAGATAAAAATTAAATAAAATTTTTTTAAAAAAAATAAAATTAGTAAAAAAATCTATCATTGACTATATCCTACAACCACATATTCCTTTTATCATATATATTTTGAAACATGCATTTTATATTATTATATATACATAAATATATCTTTTGTTTTTATATCAAATCACGTCTAATCGTTCCGTAAATCTATATTAGGTTGAAATATATAACTTATATAACTATTAATATTTCATAATAAATTTATAAATTACGTTTGATTATCGTTATATAAATATTAAGTTTTCATTGATACGTTTACAGAATCAAAACGTTATTAAAATAATATGACGAAAATATAATTTATATATTATTAACAAATTATTTCCTTTTTCTTTATCATTAACTATTTAAAATTTAAAAATAGCCATTTCGACTAATTGATCAAACTTTTGCCTTCAAGTTAATGGATCTTTTGAATTTTTAACTTCCTTTGCTGTCCATTGACTTATTTCCTTTTACTTTGTTGGACCAAATTACCCCTAGATTCCTGAATCCTGTTCGAGAATCGATTCCCCTTCTATGGGCTTGGGATTAGAAGGAATTGTTCGAGAAACGATGGGAAATTGATGGGAGTTTTATCGTCGGCGATCGCGAGATTGGCGAAATTAGGGTTTTGTCGATTCCGTTTAATGGGCTGAGTGGCGAGATTTCGAGTGGGGTTTGGGAATTGGAGTTCTGGAAGTGCTGAATCTAGCTTGTAATGAGCTTGTTGTTGATTCCTGAATCTGAGAAGATTTTGTTCTCTTTGTTGTCGATGAACAAAAACCACAACTTCAATCTATATGAGCTCACAATGAGGATTTCATCTCTTCTTAAAAAAAAAGCAGCTTTGAACTCACGATGAGCAAAATCAGCTCTTGCTTTTACTCCATGCACCAAACCAGATCCGTCAAATTGGATGAAAAAGTTAACGATTGTATTTTCAAGGGATGTTTTTTTCATTCACTTGAAGGAGACAATTTTGTTAGTGATAAGGAATAAGATAATTAAGGATGAAGATGAAAAATCTACTGTTTGAAATATTTTTGGAAAATCTTTATATATAAGGATAGAATATCATATAGAAAATCCATGACTAGTAGTGCTCCAAGAGACGAGAGTGTTTACATGTTCTATGGAATTGCATTTAATTTAACGGGATTACTAACCTCTTGTTTCAAAGTTTGCCCAATGAAATTCGTTGTAACTTAAGTGTAATACATATACGTCCTATAAACTTTTCAATTATTTTTCGCTCGTCTGGAAAGCAAGACTGGCTCAAGGAATCGAAGAAGGGCATATAAGGAAAACGTGAGGGACATTGCTAGATGACAACAATCATGGGAAATCAACAACCAAAAACAAGTTGAGCACCAAGTTTGGTCCAACTTCACTAGATCAAGGTTTGATAGTCTAAAGCTTAGTTTAGGTTCGGATAAATTATTTTGCCTTTTAACTAATCCAAAAGTATGTACTCCACATACACATTTTCTAGCCCTACAGTAGAAAGTCAAGTGCTCCTTGGCTCCTATTTCTTAAGCTAGAATGATGAATGATTTTAAGAGTAGGGCACGGCGCGACTGAACTCCATCCTGTTGTACCACTTACTTATTTCTCGCGACTATCATAACTCTTATCTTTCAAAGACTTAATTCCACAAAATGTGCGACGACGATGCAGCAAATGGGAATTACGATGAACTTGGTGACGTACCTAACCGGAGTTCTGCATCTTTCTTCATCAAAATCATCAAATATCGACACCAACTTCATGGGTACCTTAAATCTTCTGGGTCTGCTCGTGTTATCGAATTCAAGAGTTCACTATTAGTATCCTTGTCCTGCCTTGAACTCTATTTTCTAGATGGAATTATGTTAACTAGCACCAACCGATCGACTAAATATTGGAAAGATATTTGATAAGTTCATATTGTGTTAATCATTAGAGATACACAAACACTGAAGTCAGGGGATGCTTTCTTGTTTTGATCACTTTGTGCAATATGAGTATGCCTATATTCATATACTGATCATTATTGCAGACGTTGTCATGAGTGATCACTGCACGAGATGCACTACAAAACAAAACGGTTCAGACAATTAAGTTTTTTAGTCGTTAAATAAAGGAAGCTAGTTGCAAAAGGGCATGAGCGACTAAACAACAAATAAAAATAGTGCTCGTAAAAAGCTTTCTCGCTAATTGAAATTGACAACCAATTTATATTTATGGTCGCAAACTTTGCGACTAAATTGAAAAATTGATCGCAAAAATTAAAGATCAAAACACAGTTTGGTCTCCAAAATTTGTGGACTAAATTGATATTTTGATCGCAAATTTAACGGCTAAATAAAGTTTTAGTCGTCAAATTTAGCTATCAATTCTTGATGTTGGTTGCGAAATTGAGTTGAGAAAATATTGTGCCTTTTGCGACGAAGGTCATATTTAGTCGCAAACTTTGCGACTAAAATGTTATTTTGGTCGCAAACTTAGCGAGTAAACATACCTTTAGTTGCCAAATCTAGAGACTAATTCTTGATCTTGGTCGCCAAATGTAGTTGGGAAAATGTTGTGACTTTTGCGACGAAGGTCATATTTAGTCGCCAAATGTGACGACTACGTTTGTTTTTAGTTGTCATTTATGTTTGTCAAATTGACAAACAATCTACTTTTTGTAATACTTAACCTATTGTTACAAACAATTAACAGAATGTCGATCACAATGCTGTGAACCGTCCGTAGACCATAATACAGATTCGAAAATCAAACGAAATTCCATTGAATGGTGTAATATCCATGCATACAAACAAATTGTCATGTCTCAAATCCAAACAAATCGTCTGATTACGACGTCCGCTACCACACAATGTTAAGGCTTAGGCTAATACAAAGTGGGGGAAAGAAAAGAACACGTGAAAAGGCCTATTGTTGTGAAGGAGGCTGCGTCTCAAATCCCGTAAAAAGATTAAAACTCATAACATGAGATAAGTTGACACACATTTTTCGAACCATTCTTTTCAACTCCTCCATCTCCCTCATGTTTCCTTCAAGTTTTTTTTTTCCATTTCTTTCTTTGTTTCCTCTAACTCCTTCGCATGTACAAGGCGATCTGCTTCTGTCCTTCTGTTCGCTTTCTCCAATAACCGTGCTTGTATCTCAATTTGCTTTTTCAAATCTGTGACAACTCTCGACTTTGTAGTGGATCCGGAGCTACTTTTACCTCTGATTGGTTTCTCATAAAACAATTGGGCTGCAGAACCCAGTCCCAACACGGTCCCGTTAGGCAGAAAATCTCCAGTAGCTTCGAGGAACAACTCCGTCTTCGAGGGGGGACTGCTCTCACTATCTTGTGATCCCTCAGCCTGCTCTTGTAATATTTTCAACTCTTGAAACTTGTCCTATAATTTTAAAACAATATGTTATGAAACGGCGCAAACGATATTTTTCGAATGACAGTAACACACGGTTGCAGCCACGTTGCTTATGTAAATCACTACTCCATAGAATTGAATGTACCACTGCATTATGTCGGCATCGGTCATGAAACACCTCACGTCTTTGGCACAAAAGAATAGAGTATAGGCCAACAAAATGAAAGAGAGAAAACAATCACTTTAGCTAGAATAGACACTACAAAAAAAAAATAGTATTTAGCGATGGTAAAATTTCGCGACGGATATAATCCGTCTTCATTTTTAAATCTTAACGACGAAATCCGTCTCTAAATATTTTCCCAAAAAACAAAAAAAGAAAAAATATTTAGCGATGGAAATGTCAACGTCCGTCGCTAATTTAAATGAATTTAGCGACGGTTCACTCACTAGAATTATAAAATTATAGCAATAAATCAATAATATTTAAAATGAATATTTTAGAGACGGAATCCATCTCTAAATATTTTTCGAAATTTTTTAATTAAAATAAATGAAATTAAAACTTTTGGAGACGGAATCTGTCTCCAAAATGTTCTAAATTTTTTTTATAAAAACCATCACCAAAAAAAATATTAATATTTCTCACTACTAGCGACGGGCGCCGTCTTGAAAGCATTGTTTTTTTATTTTTCAAAAGATATTAGAGACGGATTCCGTCGCTAAATTATTTTTTCCTCCATTAAAATGCTTTTTTAAAATTTATACATACATACTTATCATATACGATGATAGATATAACATAATTACACAAAAATACCTAAACTCATATAGATAAAAAAATTTTTATTTAGAACATATTTTTTACTAAAACTATGGTTGATTACATTAAAAAGTATGTTTAAATATTAATAATATGTAAAAATTCATAAATAAATATGAAAAGTATAATTCGAAGAGTTTAATATAATATTACATGGATTTGAACCCTAAACCACATTTGGACTAGTAAAAAAGATAAAAAAAACTTGTTTAGGGTTAGGTTTTAGGGTTTCTAGGGTTCTGTTAGCGACGGATCCGTCGCTATATATGTCATTCCAACACTTAGCTAAAAAATTGGGTTGATTTAATAAATTAGCGATATATTCCGTCTCTAATATAATGACCTAGTGTAACGTCCCCGACTTTTCGCGCCGGAAGACACGTGAGCGTTATGCCGTCACGGATCCGATCCATGACAAGGTTAAATAAAGCGAATGGGTTTTAGGGTACCTGTAACGCCCCGACTTTCCACGTAAGAAGACACGTGAGCGTTATGCCGTCACGGACCCGGTCCGTGACAAGGTTAACAACCGAATGGGTTTTAGGAGTTCAGAAGTCAAGGAAAACACAAACAATATAATAGTCATAACTTACAGTCCCAAATACCTATTTAGTTACAACACTTAAAGCGGAAGCTTTGCAGATCATTTATCACATTTAAGACAATATAGACAACTGATCTGCCATAATATCCAAAGTCTGTGGACACATCTAAATATAATCAAGGTCTCTCTAAGAGCCTTCAGGTGCTGCTTGGGGCATACCTACAATTGAAAAACATAACCGTGAGCTAATGAAGCTCAGCAACGTCTGGTGTATGAATCCCAATTACAGGTAATTTTCGCTAACGGCTATGGCGACCGACGAAAGTCCCTAAAATATTTTTATATATATAGGAAAATATGGGCGCCATATCACACAACATCGCTTCTTTTTTCTTTATATAACTTTGCATTGCTTTTAGGAGTCGTTCCTTTATTTTGCATTTGATTAGGGTTTATGAATCGACTCAAAAGCAGCGACAACTCCAAGGATATGACCGACTCGGAGTACAGAGATAAGATAAAGTGTCAATCGTCATTCGGGTTTCCCAACAGAATT
>JAOVYX010020376.1:0-17120 GCA_035668315.1 Drosera spatulata | reverse complement strand
TAGGGGTGTTATGTGATCCTAAAATACCTATCAAGTTAAAAGGAAAGTTTTACAAGACAGCTATTCGACCAACGATGTTATATGGGTCAGAATGTTGGACAATTAAGTGACAGCATGTACAGAAGATGAGTGTAAATGAGATGAAAATGTTAAGGTGATATGTGGACATACAAGAATAGATAGGATACGAAATGAAGTTATCAGACAGAAAGTGAGTGTGGTTCCAGTAGAAGGTAAGATAAGGGAGTTACGACTAAGATGGTATGATCATGTGAAACGCAGGATAGTCACAGCTTCTGTTAGAATATGTGAAGCTTGGGAGTTATCATATGTCAAAATAGAACGAGGAGATCTTAAAAGACCATGAGAGAAACCTTGAAGTATGATATGACCTATCATAATCTTACAGAAGATGATGTACATGACATATTGAAATGGCGCCGTCGTATTTATGTAGCCGATCTTATTTGATGGGATAAAGATTTGATTTGTTGTTGTATCCATTATAAAAATCAAATTGAGTATTTTTACTTTCTAGGCTGGTGCAAGGGGCATCACACAGCATGACAACCATCAACGCGAGAACTCACTGCATCATTAACATATCAAAGACCCGCATGACAATGCTCCCTCAGATGATAAAGCATGGTTCAAAGAGAGGTCAGTCTAAAGCTTGAATGCTGGAAAAGTCATGAAGATAGAAATTTTGACGCTACTGATAAGTCACCGTCTTCTTTGAAAGCAGAAGATACCAGCATCAGCATTTTGGAGGAGCCTGAGCAGAAGATCAATATGCTTGACAATTATCCTTCACTTGATGAAGGTAAAGATGCTGGAAGCCGAGGTACCAAGGATATTGGATGAAACCTGCAGAGGGTCTGCACCTGGAGACAGTCGAAAAGTTTAAAAAGAGGAGTGAGAGGTTCAAGCCATTGCCGAGTGAGAAGGATATCGTGGCCAAGAAGGAAGGTGAACCTTTGCTGCCTTCTCAAAGTGAGGCTCCTGTAAATCCTGAAGTCAAACCGGAGCAGCCTCCTAGGAGAAGAAGATGGATCAGTAGCTGATCTGTACCTGGAGAGATTTCTGCTAGTGAAGCCATATAAACGATGCCAGAACGTCTCACGGGAAGCCATAGCACACCGGAATAGAAGCTTCGAGGATGATTTTGTAGTTCATGAACTAACTTATTGTATGTATGTTGCCACCGCATACTTGCCTGCTTGTGACGTGTATATACTTGAATGTAACTATCTTTCATGACTCTGGTGGCACAAACAGTATTTTCAAAATCCATAAGTTTGTATTTTCAAATAGTCGACTGAGAGTGGTTGGAGGAATGGGCGATTAGTGCCAGCCTTGGCTTCTCATGCAGGAGATGGTGCTGTGGAACATTTGATGCTGATTTGTTTCTAGTCTTTGCTGAGCAGATTCATGAACCTGAGCCTGGCAAGCGTGACTTGCTTTGTTTGAGTTGAGGATGAACCTGACCAGGACATGCACGGTAATTTGTCGTGTGTACTTGTACTTGTACATTGCCTAATTCTACTCTTCAATTTATGATACAACAGATTCATTATCAATTTTGTTGTGGTACCGTAAATTTTACCAAAGAAGCAAGTATCATATTCGTTTAGTGAGCTGCTGCTTTGCTTGGATACTTGACTATGGTGAATGCTCTTGGATGAGGTCGATTATTTGATATGTACAGGATGCAGAGTGAATATCTACGAACTTGCTCGTTTGGATTACTGGAAAATGGAGTAATGGAGAATGAGAATTTTTGTGTGAATAGCTTCCGCTGTATTGCTTTCTTTACCTGCAAAAAGCTTTCTGGTTTTGTTTTGTCAAGTTTGTAACAGGATGATTTTCCAATGGTAAAGCGATTGATACGAAGATTGGAACTTAGGATTTGTTGTGTCCTTGTTATAAATTTGATTTATGTATTGAGATGCTTTCAAGTCTTTGTGTCGTTCGAGTAGGGACTGGTCTTGTTTGTGTGATCAATGAGTAACCATGTACATGTCGTATGTCTTACTCCACCGACTGCGATCCGGTTCCAATCTCCTAATTCTGATCTGATTTGTCATACATTATTTTTTGCACCATAAACTTATAAGCAAGCTCAAAAGATTGCTTCTTACAAGGAGGAGTCTCAAATGATTAAAAAGATATAGACCTATCATCTCTATATAATAGTATTACAAAAAATGTCAAGATTATCATCAGAACTTTATATTTTCTCCATAAAAAAAAATTATATTTCCTGGTTCTTTTAAAATCTATTCATGACACAAATACTGAAAGTCTTATTAACGTGGAAAAAATGGATTTGTGACTAATGTGTGGATATATTGTTGAATTGAAAATCAACGGTTGATATTAAAACTGTATCTTTTTTTTTAATTAATATAAAAATGACATTTTGATATAAATTGTTGTCTTTTATATTTTACATAAACTTATTTATGATTAGTTATAAATTCATCAAATCCTGTTATTTTTATAGTCATTTAGACACTCCAATAAAATGAGCCAGACATCGCACATCCATGAATCCAAAACACACACCCACAAACCTCTCAGGTTTAGGTTGTGATTTTTAATAGGAAAAGATAGAAGGGGAAATGAGATAAAATAAAAGGAAAAAAAAAAGCCCAAATAGATGATTTTATTTTATTTTTTGTTTATGACAAAAGTTAGATTACTTTTCTCCCTCATATTAATGTGATGAAATTATCATTTTATCCTTAAAATTTAAATGTTGAACACTTTATTGTTTCGAAAGGAAGGGTGATTTTATAATTTTATCCACTATCTTTTCCTCCCTCCAAAAATTCTCATTTTGAGAGGTTCTCTCTTAAGCTTAAAGGTCCCCTTAACGTTTGGTCTCCATGAACGAAGCAAGGAATGGAGTGATTGATTCCTCATCTTCTTCGTTGTTGTCATCTGCCTCTTGTCCTCATCGACGTCGTCGTCATCTATCTGTATCTTGTGTTATCGTCATCTGCCTCACTTGTTCAGTAGTTCGTCTTGTCAGTATCAGGTGTAGTACGTCCTAACCGACGTCGCATCTTGTTTGTACTCGACACGTATACAGCTCATCCTTATCGTTGTTGTTTGTCACTGCCAGTTTCCTTCTACAGCCTGTTGGTCGTCGGTGTCATCTCCTACTCGTCATCGATGTCTCAGATAACATCTAAATTGAATGAGCAAAGGTTGATTTTGGCTATGGAACGCACTCGGTGGCTACGATTAAAGAGTTGATTTGAGGGAGACAATGAACAGTGACGAATTCTGGAATTTCTAGATACTATAGATACTAAACCCACATTTGATTAAAACCTGCATAATATGAATTGATCATGAGCCGTTTCTCCAGATCCACACGTGTTGAATTAACTTCAAATCTAAAATAAGACATTCGCATGAGGAGGCGTGATAAAAATTCAAAGGACATTATTGTCCAATTTTATTAGTTGATTCAATTCCGTGATTCAAACCAAAACAAACCCAATGAATGGATGAGGATATTTCATTATGCCGTTCATTCCTATACAACTATCTATTTTATTCTTTATATAAATTATTACTACAATTCAAACACGTTTTTTTATTTTTCTTCTGAGTATTTCCCCTCCCCTCGTACAAAATCTCACGCATCCCCCAACATCAAACTATCCCCTCCATGATCCTCCCCTCCCTTTGCTATTTCAACTTACAAACAAGTTGTCAAGCTTCACTGAGTTCATCATCTTCCCCCAATTCCGAAACCCTAACCCCGAATTCACATCGGAGCTCTCGATTCCGATCAGATCCCGGCTAAAACCTCGCCGGCAATATCCCTCATCCACCTCTCCTCCCTCTTCCTCATCTCCCTTTCCACCTGCGCTCTCTCCCCCTCTTTGTTGCGAGGACTTTGGGGTGATATGATATTGCATGTGAGTAGATGGGTATAGAAGAAGCGCCTTTGGCATGGCAAAATCTGAGGGTACAGTGGAAATTTGAGGTTTTTAATTTTCCAGTTGCGTCACTGTTTGCTTTGGTTGCCATTTGCTGCTTGCCCTTTTGCCATTAGCTTTATTATATTGCCTGATCTGAGCCTCTCAGCATGATCTCCTCCTTGATCTGGGATCAAAGATTACAATTTGGGGAAGTGATTCCGAAGCTTTTTTGCTTCAAGAATGAGGCTATCAGGATGGTATTCTTGTAGTAGCCAACATGGTTTTTAAAAACGGTATCGGGTAACGTAACCGTTGCGGTAACATGTAGCAGTATAGTACTGTATCAGATGAAATGTAACGGTTATCGACTATTGTTGTCGTGAATTTTTTCAGATCATTAACAAATACTTTCAAAGTTGAAATACAATACCCAAATACATAATGGGATGTTATAATGAAGAAAGTGACTTCAAAAAATACATACAATTCTAATTTACATCATTATAATTTATTTCTAGTACCAAAGAGATCTTCGTGCAGGCTGTGCTCCTCGTCTACATTCATAGGATCACTATCATAACAATCAATAGGTCTACTAAATAAGTTTCCACCAGACATTGCAAAATTACTAGCATTGCTTGACGATGTTTTTTGCTGTGTAAAAAATCTATGAGAATTTGATTCACCTTGAAATGATTGTTCTGAACTTTGATATCCCTGATAAACAGGTACAACATAATAACCCTGTGGATTTGGGTAATGAGTTGGATGTAGGGGTGGGGCAATATATTGTGGTGGTGGATGCTGATAAATTGAATATGGTGGATATTGGTAAGGGGGATTTGATGGAAGATATTGATCAACTTCTTGATGTTGATACATATGAAGTTGACCATAAGATGGTGGTGTTGAATTTGTTATATTTTATTAGTATATATTGAGAAAAGGATGAATTTGATTGTTTTTTAATATATAATAAGTAATTGAATATCGATATATCACAGACTGTAACGGAAAATAACGATGATACGGATACGTATCGGCGTATAATGGTGATACACATGTGAATATCAATATCTCTACAAAAACCGTATGTATCCGTATCTCTACTCCCAAAATACGATACGTAACAGGCGATACGTAACGTATCGGCCGTTTTTTAAAACCATGGTAGCCAATGATTTCAACGAGTCCTTATGGGACGGAGGGAGTTGTAAATAAATTATGTATGCTTAATGAGGCGATCGATTTTCCTACAGATTACATTTTCAGGCATGTTGGTAGAGGTTTACGTATGGCAGCAATGTCTTGGTAAAACAAATTTTGGCATCGATTTGGATTTCTCCATTTCTAAATGTGACTGCCATATGCTTTTACTAGACGTTGCTGTTGCTTTTATTTTGCTTGACAAGATCAGAGCATTGACAGCAGTTTCCCTTCTTAAGGAAACATTAGAGCAAGTCCAACCTTGGTGTTAAAATAAGTGTGCATGTATTATGTGAGGCAATGATGAATTTTTTGATGTTATGAGGCAATTTAATCTTGCATGTGGGTAGATGGATAGGGAAGGAATATCTTTGGCATGGCAGCCACAGGTCCTGTGGAAATTTAGTTGTCTCTATATTTCCATTTGTGAACCAACTTGCTTGCTAGCCATGGATGCCGCTGCTTGCCCTTTTGCCCTAGCTTGATTTTATTGCCTGATCTGAGCCTCCCAGCACGATCTCATCCTTTGATCAGGGGATCAAAGATTGAGATTTGCGGATGTAGTTCGGAAGCTTTTGTTGAATTGAAAATGAAACTTTTACTCTTCTTATAGCCGATGATTTTCTCAAGGAGATCTTATGGGACGGAGTGAGTATTATATATGCTTGATGAGGCGAAAGATAATTCGACAGATATATTTTCAGACATGTTGGTAGAGGTTTAGATAGCTATGTCATGGCAGAACAAATCTAGCATCCATGTGGAGATATGGGTACTACCATTTAGTTCTACTTGGCATTGTGATTGCATTCCTTTTGCCCTGACTTGATAAGGTCATTCTCGTCAGAATCTTTTTATCAGAAAGGAAAGACAAGCGAAATGTTTGGGGGTTGTTTGGTAATATTGCTCGATGATGATTAGGTCATGCACAAAAGGATCTATCGGGATATTCGAATTTAATTCAGAAACTTTTGTTGCTTGGAGAATGAGGCTTTCATTCTTGTTGAAGCCTATGATTTCCAGAAGGATTTCTTATTGGACGGAGGGAGTATTATTTTCTTTATGAAGCAATGGGTTGATTCAGTAGGTTGCTTTTTCAGGCATGTTGTAGAGGTTTGCACTAGCAATGTCTTCGTACAACAAATGGTATCCATTTGTAGATCTGATTATTCGATTCTCGATGTGACTCCATTTGCTTCTACATGGCATTGCTGTCGCAATCATTTTGCCATGACCTGATTTCCCAACCGAAGCCTCTTTCTCTTGGCTTGTCTTGTAGATAGTCAAGGGATGAAGGATTAGGGTTGTATATAGGCCTTTGCAGAGAGCTGGGGTGTTAACAGGCTTAAGGGCGGTTGCCTCTTTCTGTCTGCTGCTGGTTGTTGATCATAAACCGCCCTTGCCTGTTCGCATTTGGTACCTTTCAGTATGATCATTCATCATCATGCTCTCATCTCATTATTCAGGAGAAAAAGAAACATATATAAAATATTCCACTCTGGGATTCGGGAACGGTTACATATATGAGTGTATATATATATGCATGTAAGTGAGGCTGTGATGATTATTCTCATTATTTGATGTAAACTTGATCCTGCATGTGTGTAGAAGGGTAAAGAAGCTGCGTCTTTGGCTTGACAGTACAACAGGGTCATGTGAGTCACTCCTCTGTTAGGGTTTTGAAAGGTTCCAGTTCTAAAATGTTTTGAGGAGCGTTGTTACTTCATGAATGAGGCTTTGACCCTCTCTCATTCAGAGCCGATGATTTCTATTTGAGAGCAAAACAAAACAGAAATCAAAAGAAGGAAAAAAGCAAGTAACTTGAAAAAAGAAGGGGTCACAGTCTGTGTGTCTGTCTCTCAACTTTTGACAATGATGGAAAGAACAATGTCTGTATGAGGCAATGATGATATCTTCTTGATTGTGTTCATGGGAAATATGTTCAGCGAGGCATTTTAGTTCCTTGGCTAGGTGACGTCGGATAGCCCCAGTCCAGTTTTGCTGGGAAATTGTTTGTCGCTAGTCATAGGCACTATGCCTATTGTCCTGCTCGAATAAAATAATCCAAGCCTCCATTTGCTCCTGCTCACTTGAACACGATATCCATAGAGTTGTTTGCATTGACACATTCAGTTAAGAATGAATTGGGGAGGCATCAAATGCGTCAAACGAGTGGAAGATCAGTTCCTCAACGCAGAAAGGGGTGCTACATTTGGGCCACTGGTAATGGTATGTGATCAATGTTCTTGTTAAATTCCTTTTTCTTTTTCTTTTTTTCTTTTTTTTGTGGTATAAATTGCAAACCTGTGTTTTGTATTTACTAGGAAATAAGTCAATTTATGTCTGGCTGTATGTAGGAAATGCCATGTCTAGGCCTTCTGTTGCACTAGTTAGTAATTGCATCGTTTTATGAAAAGATGCTGCATTTTTCTTGTCTTTGAAAGTGTTGCAGACGGCCGAAGATATGTGATCATTGCACAGTGAAAGCAGTGAACTGACCGCTGCAACCCTGGTTTCTTTGATGGATGTTGTAATGCTGTAATTGTTTGTTTGATTTATATATTTTACTAGTTGTTCGTTTGCTGAAATCAGAACTACAGGAGACGAACAATAACAAGCATCATTGTTGAGAGGAACTGCACGGATAGATCTGTATGTTATAATGAAGGTTGGTTCTCGTCTTTTTTTCTGTTCTCTTGTATTGGAGTCTACTTTGTCTATAGTAGCAGTGTTCTTGGTTCTTTTGTGTGCATAAGCTTTGGTCAGATGATTGATTTGAAAGCCGGTATCTCATGGCTTCCATCTTTATATACCATGTATCTCAGGGCTTTCTCTTAGATCTGAATCGAATAATTTCTTCTTCCATAAAGGATCCAAAGGAAAGCAAAGTTTCATGTTCGGTTTTGAATTAGAGACGTTAGAAGGACTAAATTGACGTTAACTGTCACTTCTAGGCCTTCAAGCTGACACTGCGGGTTTGATTCTCGCTACCCGCTCTATCATTATTAATGCATAATTGAATGGAATACTCACAAAATTCTCTCATCTTGCATAGCGTCCATTTCTTTTTTCCGACCAAAAAAAAAAAAAGGACAGCCAACATGTGAAAAACTCGGAATGAAATGCTTCCATTGTCTAATTGGTAGGACAGGGGTCTTGATACTTATGAAACGTGGATATGTTTTGTGTATGAATGGGCGTATCCTGCAAGAGGAAAATGATCTTGTTTAGCGCTTTTGTGTTTCCTTTGTGAGGACCAAGAATTCATGCTAGTTTGTGTGGCTTACCAAAGCACTGCATTTTGCCATGGATTCGCTTTAGCCCTGCGTGGTAAACATGGAGAGAGACGACTTTACCCATTGAATGACTTAACCCGTTGAAAGTGTCTTGGCCACAGATTCGAGTCTCTATGAAAACTGTCTCCCCACGATTCCTTGTCTCCTCTCTTGGCAATCTGCAGGATCCTGATCGTTGAGGCCAGTGAGGCAGCTGTTAAATACAGTATGTGGTTAGCCGGTCAGCAAAGGCAACAAGGAAGCATGCTTTGTACATCAAATATCATGTGTTCCTGTCAGGCTTGTTTTACCATGCAGAAGATGGTTCTGAGGAACAGCAGATGCTGGTCCTTGATGAACAACCTCAACCATGCAGCGTGACTACCGCTTTTTGAATGACTAGGGACTGACCTAGATGAGCAGGCCAACTTCTGCATGTTTGTTCCTGCAGATTTGCTTTATTCTACTCCTCAATTTATGTTACAGTAGATTCATCGGCGATATTGCGGGTGCAACGTGGATTCTCTTCTTCCATGTACTCCAGAAGTGCATGATGATCTACTGTTATGTCATCATATTTGTTATGTGAACTGCTGCTTGGCCTTGATACTTGACTACAATTGATACTTCATGGTTGGGTGAGGTTGATGAGTTTTATATGTATAGGGTGCACATTAAATGCCAATGGGTTCGACAGTTTGGATTGGTGCAAAATGGAGAATGAGAATCCTTGTTTATTTTTTGTAAGAATGGCTAGTCGCCTGCCTGTGGCTTCGTTTCGTTGTTATTTTTGTTTTTCCAAGTTTGTAACGTGATAGTTTTGCAATGGTTCGTGAGGCACTTATTAGAACTCAAACAGGGGGGCGTCTGTTGTGTCCTTTATCACACGTTTTGTATTCTTGAGAGGAATAATTGTCCATCATTTGAGCTTCCATGTTGTCACGGACAAGCTAAGTGGAGAGGTTGATTTTAAGAATTCTCCACAAAGTTCATGACTCCTCCACACTTGTTTAGAGTTCTCTAGGGTTTTTTAGAGTTCTCTAGGGTATTCCGGGATTCTTTAGAATTGCCTAGAGTTAGGAAGATTTCTCTAGAGAATTTCATGTAAATATCTTGAGAGGAAGAGTCTAGGTCACCAATCTAGAACTCTCCATAGCGTAGTATAAATAGAGGTGAGGCCTTTGGTCAAGGCATCTCATCTCATCATATTCTTGCAAACACAAAGCATACTTGTAAGCTTTCAAAGTGTTCTCAATACAAAGCTTGGTTCCAAGTTCAAAGCCCTCTTGCGATCTCAACAATCACGTTCGAGTAACGAGTTAGACTGAACTCGAGTGAAGGTGTGAGTAACTTGGGTGCCGCACGGGATTGCAAAACTCTATCTCTGTGACAATGTGCTCACATAATGGTGGCCTTCTTGAGCCGAAATTGTCGAGATTGATCAATGCTTATAGTAAATTGGTAACTTGACTGCGAATGGTTAATCTAGGAGGATTCAATCAGTTTGAACACCAGGTCACACGTTGTAACCCTTAACTAATAAGCAACGGTTTGAAGACGCTGACGTTAAGGATGTGTTTAATCCCATCAACTTACAAGGTAGTTGGAAGTGCGAGGTCTACGCAGCATTAATACATAGGTTATTTGCGGATGTCGTATCAGATGTCAAGCATCGGGTTACATGATCATGTGAAAAAACAGATTTATCATTAAACCAACTTATTGAGAATCTATCACAAATCTCATGTTCTTTTAGTTTCATAATATTTATAATCGTTTGATCAGACACGAAAATAAAATTCATATGTTTTGAATTAGGAAACGAATGGTTAGAGAAAATAGAGAAATCATCAACAGTAGAGTAATCAATCCCTCTTAACACTAACTCTTTTTTATTAAATTTGATCTTAAAAAAAGAATATTTTTAAGAATAGTAAGATTGTTGTGAAAAAATAATGAATATATAATATATAATTAATTTGATTTTTTTAGATTAAATATTAACTAAAAAATTATAAATAAATTAAAAAAAATACTATATATATATTATGGGAGGACGGAGAGACCTAGAGAGTACAAACTAAGCTATTGTTCCGAAGCACAGTCACAGTGGCTCACACGAACACGAAACATGTCTCGTGTCTTGATCTTCTTCGACATCTCCCAACCCCAAACCCTAACGCTACCCAAACCCCAAGCTTCCTTCAATCGCTTCTCCCCATCAAATCCCGTCAAAACCCGCGGCAGATCTCCACCCAGCTAAACCTCGCCGGAATTCAACCCCCACCTCTCCTCCGTCACCCTTTTCCGACACAAGAATCCCTCTCATACAACAACAACAAATCCAAAACCCAAACCCTATTTAGCTTATTAGCTAGTATGATACTTATCTGTTGTGTATAGAATACTCACATCGGATACAAAGATCCTGTGTCATTTCACTTATTGCTCTTGATTTGGAACCTCTTGAGATAAAGAGTTTGTTTGATATCACTTATATTGAAGATTCCCTCTGGACAAAATCATTTTATTGTGTTTAGTAATTTTGGTTTCAGTTGTTGGCTTTATGTTTCTGTTCATAGGTTTCTATAGTTTTTGAGCAGCAATACGAGACATGCCCTTAATAACTTCGTCTGTTTCCCTCTCGAGGGAATTGAAATCGTCATATGATTCCCGCTGCTTTCGATGCTCACTGGCACTCTGCTTTTGGAGTGTGGGACAGAGCGGAGAAAATGATTTCTGATATCTGACTTACGATTTGTATGTTGAATGATGAGGCTAAGTGCGGAGAGCTGGGGTGTTTTGTTCCGCAGTTGCCCGTCTCTGCCGGTCACTGGCGATTTAATAATAGTTGGTGACCGGAGCCGATGAGCGTTGTATATGTTTGTGAACCAATGTTGCTCGATCGGATATGATCAACCATCATCACCAAGAACACTATCAGTTTCTCCTCTGGGAAATGAAAGAAGAATCATGAAAGCACAGCTTGATGAGATTTGGATTCTGCCCATTTCCTCTTGGCGCGATAACCCAAGTGTATTTGTTTATGAGGCTGTGATGATTTGGTTGATGCTTTGAGGCGATGTTTGAGATCTTGCATTTGGGTAGAAGGGTATAGAAGGAGTGTCTATGACAAGGCAGCATCTGTAGGTTCTGTGGGAATTTAAGTTTGTGTGGATTTTCATTTGGGAACGAACTTTCTTGATAGCCATGGATGTTGCTGCCTGCTTGCCCTTTTGCAATAGCTAGATTTTATTGCTTGATCTGAGCCTACTAGCATAATCACCAAGTGAAACAAAAACAGAAATCATAAAACAGAATCGGTACCAAACAAGCACTTAATTATTTTCTTTATTCTACGAGAGAAGTGGAATTACTGTAAAATTCCTACTTTGTTATGCGCACTGTGTTGTGTGTGAGAGAGAGATAGTAGAGAATATGATCTATGATTTCTGATGTCTCTTTGTTGATGAGGCTAAGTGTGGAGAGCACGGGTTTTTGTTCAGCAGTTGAACCCTCTCTCCCCGTTGCCAGGCGATGTAATTGCTGGTGACCGGAGCCAATGATTGTTGTTAATGTTTGTGACCTGTTGTTGCTTGATTGGATCTGTTGCCCGTTGGTATATTATGATCAACCATCGCCACCGCCACCACCACCACCACCAACAAATCAATCAATTTTTCGGGTGCGAATAGAAACATAACGGGACTATTTTATTTGTTTGTTTATATATGGGTTTTGGATATTATCCATTCCCACTGCACGCAAGCGTGCGTGTATACGTATGTGTGTGAGGCAGTGATGATTGTGTTGATGTTTTGAGTCGATGAGATCTTGGATTTGGGTAGAGGGGTATAGAAAGAGTGTCTATGGCATGGCAGCATTTGAGGGTCCTGTGGAATTTTAAGGGTTTCTAAATTTTCATTGGGAACCAACTTCCTTGCTCGCCATGGATGCCGCTTGCTCTTTTGCCATAGCCAGATTTTATTGCTTGATCTGAGCCTCCCAGTATGATCTCCTCCTTTGATCCGGGTATCAAAGGCTGTAATCTGCAATTGCAGTTCGGAAACTTCTCTTGCTTTGAAGATGAGGCTTTTGCTCTTGTATAGCCGATGATTCCCACAGGAAATTCTAATGGGATGGATATATGTTTGACAACTTGATAGACTAATCGATAAGTCTACTTTTTTCGGGCATGTTGCAAAGGGTTTGCAAAGCAATGTCTTGGCAGAATTAAATTGGCGGCCAATTGTAGATCTTGGTATCTGATCCTCAATGTGATTGTCATTTGCTTCTACCAGACATTGTGGTTGCATTCCACTTTTGCCTTGACCTCGTTAGATCATTTGCATCAGAATCTCTTTATCAGAGGACAGAAAAGGAATGTGCTTTCTTGATGGGATTTGGATTTCTCCAATTCCTCCACATGCAGTTGTGTATGTGTGTGCATGAATGTATGTGAGGCTGTGATGATTTTGTTGATGCTTTTGAGGCTATATTGTCTTGCACGTGGGTAGATCGGTATGGAAGAGGCATCCTTGGCATGGCGGTAACTTAAGGTCCGATGAGAATTTTGGCTCCGCTTGGTTCTGATTCTTTTTTCTGTTTCATTCCACTGAATGATGGAACAGATTGTTCGAAAATAGTTTTTCTTATTTTGAGTAACATTACCAAACATCCCCTTAACTTGTTCTGACCGGAGTGCCTATTATGTCGATTTTCATCAGGAACCAACTACCTTGCTAGCCATGGATGCCACTTGCCCTTTTGCCGCAGCTTGATTTTATTGTCTGATCTGAGCCTCCCGGCGTTGATGTCTCCTTTGATGTGGGGATCGGAAGTTGTAATCTGCCGATGTAATTTTGACTCTTGGTTGCATCGTGAATGAGGTTTTTTACTCTTGGTATTGCCGAAGATTTCCACAAGGAGATCTTATTGAATGGAAGGAGTAGTATTTATGCTTGATGAGGTGATCTGAAATCTAAATATTCAACTGATTATGTTTTCAGGCATGTTGGTAGAGGTCTGAAATAGCAATTTCTTGGCAGAACAAATTTTGGCATCGATTTGGATATCTTGGTATCCGATGCACAATGTGACTCCTATTTGCTTTTACTAGACATTGTGGTTGCATTCATTTTGCCATGAACATGATTTTTCCTTTCGGCTATTGGAGTTCTTATATCACAGTTATGTCTGAACTTTCAACAACAAAAGAAAGCAATATAAGTATAGAACAATGTTTATGGGCGACAATGTATTCTTAATTATGTTCTTGGTAATGTGTTCAACAAGACACATGTTGCTTGGCTAGGTGGCATCGGACTGTCCTGGTTGAGTTTATCTTGGCAAATGTTTGTGGCCGGTCAAAGGAGCTATGTTTTTTGTCATGCTTGATCAAAATAATCTGAGCCTCCATTTGATGCTGTACACTCGAACACTATATCCATGTCATCCTCTGTGGTGATCTGTTGCAGTTAACAATGAATATCAGAGCTTTTTAAATGATGAATGATCGCTACATTTGGTAATGGTATGTGATCAAAGTGCTGAGTTGTGATGTCATTTTTGTGTGTGTGGTGAGCTATAGATGCGAGTTGTCCATTTGTTTCTGTTGCACCAGTTGCTAACCATGAGAGATAAAGATATCAAGAGGCATCATTGACGAGAGGAATAGCAAAGGTAAAACAGGTCAAATCTCTTCTATCTTTCTCTTATCTTTTGCAGGTGTCTACTTTGCTTGCGAGTTATATAGTTATTGCAGCAGAATTCTCGGTTCTGGTGTTGATATACGTTCCAATCAGATATTTTATGTGAAAATGGGTATTTCGTGGCATTAATCAGTATTCCTTGTTTGAAGAGTATCTGTGTGTCAATTACGAAAATCTAGATTTTTTTTTCTATAAAGTGCAAAAGGAAAATTTATGACGTTGGCGCTTCTGTGCTTTCTTCTTTGTGTCTCCCCGAGGAACAAAACATATGCATTCTTGTTCTACTTATTGGTTGCCACGAACATTTTACCTTGCCGGCTTTATTTATACATCGAGTGGACAGGCTTGGCATCATAGTGAGCACTTATATTGATTTGAGGCCGAAAATGATCTTTTGATACTATTGTAAGTTTGCATAGCAAATTTCTTCCCTGAAGGCATGGTTATTGTCCTTATGGAACTACTGTTCCTCCCCTGCTACAGTGTTTTCTTTGCACTCAATCCTTATCTGCTCCCTTGTCAAACTGCAGGAACCTGTTCGTGGAAGTCAATGAAGCAGTCATCCGTCATCCATCAGACGTCTTGCGAGAAGTGCTACCTGTTCATTTCTTCTCATGTCTAGATTTTCCTACCAAATAAGTTTGGACGTGAAGTCATGGATCGGATACAGCTTGTTCCCTTGGTTGAATGGAATCTGATTTGGAGAGCCCATCTCGGTGGCATAATGTATGCTGGCTCCATTAAGTGCGCAGTCTTTTGCCAAGAATTCAGAGTTCTTATTAAGTGGATATTAACTGATAGATAGTGGTACCATAGCTCAAAATTTCACTTAGAACTATGTTGGCTAGTGTGATGTAGTTGGAGCTTATAGTTCATCTAAACAACATGATTGTTCATTTCTGTCATCAAGGCCGTATTTTTTGCTGTTATGCTGATGACTCATGGATCTATATCATGTTAGTTCTTGTAGTTTCGGTTCTGCATGGTCATGATACGGTATTCCAACCATCTAACCTGACCTTGAAGATCCCTCAATTTTGCAACAAATCGCTAACTTTCAGAAGCTGTACCTCAGTATGCTGTCATGAGTATAATTTGGTCATTGTATGGATATTAGTGGTGAGTTTACTCGAGTAACATGTTTTCGAAGTTTTGTTTGTACCATCTGTTATTCATAACAGAGATAACACTCTGTATAACTTTCCAAGACCGTGTTTGTTATAAATAGTGGTTGTTGTTGATAGTTAATGTAATTGGGTTATGTATAGTTAAAGATAAAGCCAAAACTAGTGATCAATCAAACAACAAAAAAAACACGAATAACGTCCCATGTCCGAACATCTTTATAATAATATATAATTAAAATATAGGTCTTTTTTTGGATACTCCTTTAATGCTTCTTTAACTCCATTAAAATCTTTTTAATTGTTTTTGAATTTCATCTCTCATTTCTTGCATCCTTCCCCATTCTCCATAACATCAAATTTTCTCAAGTTCTTCAACCAAAATGCAACAAAAAACTGTACAAATACAACTGCAATAAAGGAAGCTCATAGACAAAATAATAAAAGATGCATATAGACTGTGCATAAATCTCACTGATGATTGTGTGATTAGCGGGTTTTCTCTACTCAACCAGACTCGCAACAGCCAACTAACTGATGCTTGCAGCACATATTCTTTTCTCAATATAATATGTTATTAGCAAGGTGTATCTACAAGACATATAAGTTTCAAAACGACAATCTAATATAGAATCTATAATCATATGATCAGACAAAAGAATTGCTCAACACCGAACTTACTTTTCTTGACTCTTACTCCATTGAATGCATTCACTAAAAATGTATACAGTGAACCTTTCTAAATTCTGTTGATGGTGACTCAAATACGGCCGTCTTTGACCAGCCGCCGTCGCCACCACCAGCCGTCGCCGTATTTGTCCTCATCCAGCCGCCTTCGTCTTTATCAGGCAGAGGAAACTCAGCACGTCTCTTCTTCCTTTGCTATAAATACGGGCCAGAGGTTCAAGAGGAGAATAAGCCAAAAATCCAAGAGAAGAATTTGAGAGGATTGAGGAAGAGAGAAAGCCGACAGAGGTTTTGAGAGTAAGGAGGAAGGAGAAGTGAAAGTGGGGAAGAGAAAAGTAGAGGAAGAGAGAAATCCGTACAATGATTTCTTCAGAAGACAGACCCGGTCTTCCATTCCTGACAATGAAAAACCTTCTGGCTGGCGCATATAGATCTTCCTTTCTAACTCACCGTGCAAGAACGTCGTCTTCACATCCATTTGCTCAAGTTCAAGGTCGAACTTAGCAACCAAAGCTAAAAGAACTCGAATAGAAATATGTCTGACTACAGGAGAAAATACCTCAGTGTAGTCAACTCCTTCTTTCTGTGTGAAACCCTTGGCCACCAATCTGGCTTTGAATCTCATTTCGCTGCCATCGCCTGCTTCCTTCTTCTTGAACACCCATTTGCACCCTACGGTGCGCTTTTCCTTCGGGAAATGAACTAGAGTCCAGGTGTTGTTCTTGTGAAGAGACTCTAGTTCCTCTTCCATAGCTGCAGTCCACTGGGTATATTCCGAACTAGCGATGGCCTCCCTGAATGACAAAGGCTCATTCTCAACCGCATCGCTAACAATATGTGAATATGCCACCAAATCTGAATAGCCGTATCGAACTGGGGGTCTGATCTCTCGTCGTTTGCTATCACGACTAAGCTGGTACTGCTGTAGAGTGGGTCCCTCCTGAACTAGATCTAGTACGAGTGGCTCCACTTCTGGATCTTCTGCCTCTGGCTGAATTGGCTGTAAAACATCAGTGGGGATGACAGGTTCTGAGGAATCCCCATCCTGATGCTCTACCTCAAAGGTCGATCTCTCTACAGGTCGTGTCTGCTCCATCTGCTGCTGAATGCTCCCTTGTTGCTCTGCTTTCTTGACTAACATCGACTCCTCGTCAAATGTCACATCTCTGCTGATGA
>JAOVYX010020375.1:0-17122 GCA_035668315.1 Drosera spatulata | reverse complement strand
AACGCATGTGGAAGGTTTTGATACTCTATGAAGCACGTTCTGTTTTTTGCCTACAAACCCGAAAACCGTGACCGGTTCCTTAAAACCGTCAACGGTTTTGGACCAAAAAAAAAAAAAAAAACTGAGAGCAAAGCTTTTCATTTTCACAAAAAGTCAACGGTTTTTGAAATCGTCACCGGTTTTATGAAAAACGTCAACGGTTTGTCCAAAACTTTGAGTACATTAACATTGGACAGAAAAACCAAATTAATAGATGGAAAACGTCAACGTTTTCTGAAAAACGTCAACGATTTTTGCTATATCTTTTATTTTTTTTTATACTTTTCTGGGCCGGGATAAAGCCCGTCCGCCGGGCCGGATCAAGTCCGGATCATGGCCGGATTGGGTTGGGCCGGACAATATGTGTCCTAAATCAATGTCCGATCCGGCCCGTGTCTTTGGACCGGGCTTCGAAAAGCCCGTCCGAGAGCTACTGGGGCCGGCCAAGCCCGGACAAAAGTCGGATGGGTCTGGATGGACGGACGGACCGGACCTAGTTTTGACAACACTATGCCTAGAGGATGGTCATGCCTTCTAGTTATTGAATTGTGACTTTCGAGATAGAATAGAACTCTTATTTGAGGGAGCCTTCGGCGAGTAGTTCTTCCAAAAGAGAGTGGGTGAGGTTGATGCCGCGCTCCTCCCATATTGAAGCGTTGTTGCTTTCGCGAGCTAGCTGAACTCTTAACCTGCATTCTCGCCGTGGGACTTGAGATCCTTTTTTGTCCATACCAATATCCTTGTCTGCACCTGAGGCACGAATGCTGGAGCTGGCCTAGTAGGGATTCTCGATCAATTTCACAACGGCTTTGCTATTGAAAAAGAAGTACTTCCTTCAACTAACCCTATAAGCAAACTCGTTTAGAGAATTCGGAAAAGCCTATACCGATGGGGGAGCTTCTTAGAAGGCCTTGAAGTCGAACAAGTCTCCACTGGTCTGCTCTTGTTTCAAAGGAAGTATGGCACTTTATGATCTAAAAAGAACTTCCATCCGGGTAGATCTTGACTAGGTTATGATTCCCGTGAAACTGCCTTCAATTGATTCAATAGGAGCAAAAGATGCCTAAAGGAATAAGAGGTAGTTCAAAAGAAGAGTGGAAAGAGCTTGGGTAAGCATGAAAAGCAGTCTGCCGAGGGACATGTCCCATCAACTAGCCGATATGCCCCGACGGCATTTTGAAGTTGTAATGATTTTTTAAATCCTCTTCGGATTCACAATATCCCCAAAAGAAAAAAAACAAAAAGCATAACATTGAGAACCTATTTATAGGAAAACGCTGAGCTTCTCTTGTAGCGGTTGCTATTTGTTGCTTGTTATAAACCATAGGTGTGGATTCCTTTGTTACGGAAAAGAGGCATCATCCTCTTCTTTGTTTATACATATGGTGTGACTATTGTAGATATTTTTAGTAGACTCCCAGTTCAGCCACCTAGTTCTTTCTCGTTTGTTTTGGAGGAGCTTTCTACGTTAAAAACAGTAAAAAGGGATTGTGATATGTTAGGGTTACCGGTATAGGTGGGATGTCTCCATTTGTAGGTGAATTATTTACTCATAGGTTTAACCAAAGTAGGAAAGTCTATCAAATCCCAACACCTTCAGTCATGGAACCCTAAGTCCCTAACAAATCAGATATCCTGCATTAATCAACTCTAATCGCTTGATTTGACTCAGATTACACTGCACTCCGTAGCTTAAAATCAAGATAAATGCTTGAGTTTGTTGCAAGAAAAAATTGAATTACAGACTAAATATAACAGATTATCTAAATGAGCAATTCATAGACAACTCGAATTTATATATGATTGCCGCTTTGCACACTCAGAGCCTCAGTCCCCTTGAATTAAGCAAGGAGGGAAACAAATGCGTCAGCTAGTTTAGCATCATTTTTTCTTTATTTAGAGTCTCCTTTCCCCGGACACTCGATGTAAGACATTCAATTAGTGCTACTTTTTTGCTACAAGGAAACTGTAGCGGTGGCATAGAAAAAAGTGAAGTTTCCTGTAATTAGGAGAAGGAAGCTCACTGTGAGAATATGCCGGAAATGTTATCATCCTTCATCCGCCATTGAATATGATGATCTTTCAATGAATTCACGACTGACTCTGCAACCATAGAGTATGTTCTCCTTCACATTGTCAGCATACTGTTACGACTTATGATCGAAAGCAACTTCAGCAGGAATAGCCCATTTCGCAGAAACAGTCCACTACTGTAGAGAAGGTAATATATATCTGGAAATGTGAGAGCAAAGATCACTAAGATGAAGTATGATAAAAATGAGAAGAATGTCTTTCGGACCTTGTTTCAGCACTTACGCCATAGTTGGTTTCAAACTTGGTAATCTAAGTCCACCACCATATAGATTTCTGAGTTCAGTTACAGCTTCATGTGTCTGGTGTCCCTAAGGAAGCTGAAATCCAGGAACATTCAATCACTTCAATCGCAACTTACACTCTATCACTATAGCCATATCGTAAACTGCACTTTTTTTATATCACCGACACCATATAAATCATGCACCATTCGTCCCTATCCTCTAATAAATTATTGGACTCGGCCTCTGTGCTATAAAATTTAGAAGAAATAAAATCCGTATCAATCATGGAAAATTTCGAGTACATGATCAAGGTCAAGCCTCCATGCTATGAAGTTTACACCTGGTGCACCAACTTCCATAATACGACCAAACATAAAATTGCTAGTGTAACACTTATGTCATCGAAGATTTAAACAACGACGACGAAGAGCAAACATCATTTGAAAATTAACAGCTGAAACGTCGAAATGGCACAATGCAGGAATCCGAGGATCCCGTGACTCTCCTTAAATCAAGGCGAACGAAATCAAAACTAAAGGCTCATAATCACTCAATAACATGTAGTTCTTGCCATTAACAAAGACAGATCACAATAATAAGAGCTAACCAAGATCAAAGTGAACCGTTCGTCAGCATAATCATCATCATCACGGCAATGATGAGAACCAAGTATAATCACAATCACCAATGTGAAAAAATCACATTCTCATATTTGCGACCAAATCGCCAATCTGCCTGCAAAAGGAGACGCAAAAATGGACCCCCCAACCAAGATTTGAACTCGGGTTACTAGATTCAGAGTCCAATATCCTAACCGCTGGACCATGGGACCGTAAAGTAATGAAATGTGTTTTCTTAAAAATTGTTGTATGTGTTTGCTTTTAATGTACTCCTAACAATATTGCTCCGATTATTGGTTAGTGATAGTACAAATTTTGTTTATACTAGTTCTTTTTATCTTCTTGAATTAAACTATGATAATGATTATTTTCTTTTAAATAGTCTATTTAATTTCTATGTTAAATATATGTTTTTATAGAGCTTGACATGCTTTGCAATAACAATTAGACATAGTGTTGATTGAGTGTCATCGAGTTTATTATTACTACTACAAATAGATGAGCTTATACAGTCATGGTCTTCTAAATTAAGGGTCCGCGTGCTAAACAGGAGTTCTGCTTTTGGGATCTTATACTATCATGTATATTTTAGTTCATGGTGTCCAGGTTCGCGTTTTATATGACTTGAATATTCTGCTCTATTTTAACACTACATATATATATAGACGCACTAAACACTTATCCTAATGTTGGTTGTATGTCCAAGGTAGGAACTAATTAATTCCATTGGCAAGAAAAGAGAAACCATATAGGCAATGAAGTTTTTGAGAATACCTGTTAACTTTGATCTTCTACATCATGTTTGAGTCATTTATCTCAAGTGTGCAAAAACTTAAAACCATATCCTCTCACCTTTAGATGGAGCCCCCGAGCATGCAATGCAACCTATCACTCCCCACGGGAAAGGAAAAACTAGTAATTGGACCAACACGTTGCCCATAGACCTCAATCAATATATAGCGATGGACCATATACACTTTTTCTTCATTATCTTCCCTTTTTTTGAACTTGTCATCATGAACAACTATATCAAGCATAAAGTTAGCATAGATATGTAGCATTGCATCATTGCACCCAAACAAAAATACAAACTTGTACTCTAGATGTGGTCACATTGTACCCAAAAGACGGACATTCTGCTGAGAAAAAATCAGCTGATCAATCCTGCTCGTCTGAGCATTCCTTGATCAAGATAAATATGTTCAAACTCGAGCGAATGCGCAGGATGCAGATTTTCATGGAAAGGAAGGTAGCATATGGATCCTTGGAACAGTTGAGCTTTGCACAAGGAATTGATGTAAACATTCACGGCCAGTAACCAAATTGTTCGACACACATAAGGATCATGTTACTATAGTTACAAGCCACCAGTCGATCTTTTAGGTCTCAATTATAACAATTTGGTTCGGCTTCGCCTCCCCAAGCTTACGTGTTTATGTTACATCCATACCAAAAAAGCACTTGGTGCCATTGGTCTATTACACAATTCAGATCCCTCGTAAGTTTAATTGCTTTGTTTTCCTGTATATGCAGGATTCCAAATTGATCAACATAGGCTGAGATTATTCGATCTCCAGTCGAGCCTAACCTCGTCGACAGGACCTGCAACATGTTGACTTGGCTTGCGGAACGAAACTATGTGGCTGCTCGTCAAATAAGCAGTGATGCGTTCCGACACTCTGATATCCTCCATTTTCAGCTCCTGCAACTTCTTCACGTACTCAGGTACGTGCACCAGGTCCCACACAACGCCAATGCCCCCGGGTTTCAGCACCCTCACCAGTTCCCCCAACACCCTAACTCTTTCTGCCGCGGCTGCTGCTGTCTTTTGCCCCAACTCCTTCCCTACCCTGTGGAGGAAGGCTCCTGATACCACCACGTCGAAGTAGCCGTCATTGAAGGGCAGCCGACGCACATCCCCCTCCCTACAATATTACAATGTCACAACAATGAATCAGCTTTAATCCTTTTTAAAAAAATCAGCTTTAATGAACTTTTGGACTATTAAATTGAACCTCAACGAACTAATCTCTTGTGAAGAACAATGTGATCAATTGACAAAAATTCAACTAGCTGATGATCTTTGATGGAAACGAGCACTAAGCAGAACTCACCCTGTACTGAAAAGTAAAGCAATTTCCTATTAATATAATTTTTTCATACTAATAGTACTAAATCACTATTCTTTGTTAGGTTACATGTACACTCTACTAACTTCAACTCTAATTGTACAATTAGTACTAAAGCTTATCAATAATCAAAACACAAAAATTCTAACATGAACATTCTAACACAAACATATATCATTTTGTCTAATCAAATAGTTATGATCATTGTGAAACAAAAAGAGCAGGATATATACCTATCACCATGTAAAATAATATGGTCAATTTTGATACCCCCACAAAAGATTGATCAATAAGATGGAGTGCATGCTTATAATGTATCGGGGTTTGCGTAAACTTCAGATGGACCTTCTATGGTTATGGTCAGCTCGAACGTTTAATAATTATTCTCCTCACTATTGAACATAAAGAGAGACTCCTTCCAGAAAATCTAAATAGCAGGGGAGAAAAATGACGGCATACCTGCAAGTGACATAGTCCTGAACTCCTTCGACCCCAGCCGTCTTCAACGTCCTCAACGCCCCATCTTTCCCTGCATCAACACCCACAACCCTCCCACAGCCTCCCTCCTTCTTCAACCTCAACGCGACGGAACACAACAGCATCCCTCGCCCGCACCCCACGTCCAGCGCCCGCCTCACGCTCCCCCAGTCCGCCACCGCCCCCAGCATCCTCTGGGACATCTCCCACCGCAGCCCCACGGAGGAGTACAAGATGTTCGCTGCGGCGAGGAGGAGGATGAGGGAGGAGATGGCGGAGAGGGTGGCGAGGAGGGCGGCGAGGGGACGGGGTGGGTGGAATGGGAGGGTGGGGGAGTGGAGGAGGAGAAGGAGGGAGAGGACGAAGAGGAGGAGCGCGTGGACAACGAGGACAAAGAGAAGGGTTGTCGGGGCGTCGAGGCCGTAGATGGAGTAGATTTGCGCCCAGTCTCGACTTGCATTGCTGCTGATGCAGTTGCTGGGTTGTGATTTTCTTCTTCCCATTGCTGATGGCTGTGGAAGGTTGATCGAGTAGTGATGAATTTCAATAAAGTATTCAGAATTGGGACTTTGAATGTGAGATTTTGAAAGATGGGATTGAAAAGAATAATAGGATGATGGTGATATTAAGGTTATGAAAATGAAAGAGTTGCTTTAGGAAAGAGGCTTTCGTTGATTGTGAAATCAACAAGGACACGCTGAAACGTTCAAATCATGTCCGACGAACCTGTCGCACCAAGACACAGCAAAACACTAACCACTTTAATCGGTATAGTGACAGAAAACTTGGTGATTCTCACAAACATTTGGTTTTAAAAAAAAACAAATACCGGTTACAAGATCTCGAAACTTACAATTTAAGTGTCTGATTTCAGCTGCGCAAGATTATGCAACAGCAGAACAAACTGATTAATCAACAATCATTGTAGCACCTCCTCTCGACCTTGAGAAAGAATTACTAACAGAGATCCAACAGAGATATGGCAAGAATCAATCGACGGACGACATTGTTGGTGCAATTTCGGTGTATTAAAGGCGTTTTATGGGAGAGATTGGATCGGGTGGGCACTGAAGTTCACGCGCCGCACACTGAGGAACACAGAACAGAGATGGAAAGGGAACAGAGAATCGGCTTTACGGGTTGGTTGTTGCAGGAAGTTT
Source organism: Drosera spatulata (assembly GCA_035668315.1). Classification (NCBI taxonomy): domain Eukaryota; kingdom Viridiplantae; phylum Streptophyta; class Magnoliopsida; order Caryophyllales; family Droseraceae; genus Drosera; species Drosera spatulata. The sequence goes on along the minus strand of JAOVYX010020375.1, from coordinate 10,379 downwards.
TTGCCAGAAGACGCGTTTCAGAGATTATTATAATTCGTCGTCATGTGGGGCGGTTTCTGTCTGAGCCGCGACGATCGCAAGTATGGAAAGAGAGGAGGATGAGAGGATGGGATTCCTCTTACCTCCCGGTGAGGAAAAGATTATATACCCTGACTTTTTGATCTAGTGAAAGGAGAACTGCTCTTTTAACCTAATACTCCCTGTAGGTATTGAAAATTTAACATTTTGATATAAAACATAAATCTATATATATATAATTTTATAAAAAAAAAATTTGGTTCTATGAGAAAAAATAAAAAAATTATGATATTAATTGATGTGATCTAAAATAAATAAAAAAAGATAATTTATTGTTAGTAACACATAAGTTGTGTGTTACTAAACATGTCTAATGGTGAAATTTTTTTTTGTTTTTTCCTATTTGTTGAATTTCTCAATATGATTTAATCTTCTGCCTTCATCATTCTCTAACAACACACAATACTAATATCATGTTTTTTTTAAAATAAAAGTTATGGATGTTTTGATCATTTTATAGAAATTTTTTTCAAAATATGAAATACTATATTTATTTTATGGGACATCCAATTTAAAAAGATGTTGTATTTTTTTGCAGAACGTAGAGAGTAATAACATGGATAAAATTGTGTGCAGTTTATCCTCCTCACATCTTATTACTAATGATGAGAAAAATTTAGGTTATTTAAGTACATTGGATGAGCAAAAAGTTGTATAAGCATTATTTTCCTTGTGTACAAGCGTGATTCCAAAACCTTTGTTTTAGTCTAAGGGAAATTTTTTTTTCTTTTTTTGGTTTTTTGAAATAAGGGAGAAAGATTGGTAATTTGGGGTGCTCCTCACAAAATTTGACTTCTCTACAAACACGAATCATCATTTTTTATTTTTTATTTTCAACGACGACGGCGACGAATCATCGTGAGTGTGTGATGTGGTACCCGTAGGGTTGGGGAAATCCATTACCATTTCTATGTTACAATTAGTCAAGAGGACCTGAATTGAGTGCATTCGTTTGGCAGAACCTTTTGTGTTCTAATTTCTACTGGTTTCTTGTAGACACTCACCTGATTTTGACTTTGTTTAGCATATGGAATATGTCCTACATATTGCCTCTTGTTTTGGGCTCTGATTATACTTGTAGAGTTACATATTGAGGTTTTTATTATTGGTTCAAAATTTTGATTAAAAAATTAGTTTCCCAATATTACATCGGAATAGATGCGATATACTAAGGAATAGATGCGATATACTAATGTCAGGAACTTTAATCTTCATCTCCCAAAAAAGACATAGATTAAGCATTAGAAACTTTGTTTTTAAAGATAATCTTTTTGTTGGTTATTTTGCTATTAAATAAACAAATCTTCAATCTGATTTTTGGATAAAATAATATAAATTTATTTTTTTAATCTATTTAAATTAATTTTATATATTTTTTACTTTTATAATCTTTTCAATTATATTCACACTTTAAATAACTTTAAATTTAATATAATATATAATTATTCATTTGTTAGGCAAAATTCTCAAAAAGTACAGAAAAATTAAAAAAATTTCCAAAAGATACAATCTGAGAAAATAATTTACATTTAGTACAATTTCAATTATCAAACCAAAATCATCCAAATCCACGATCCAAAGCATTCCACACAAGGACGCATTGTCGAAAACCATTCAAATTCTAAATCGAAGTCCAAAATCAACTCAAATCGAATCTCGAATCTAAATCAAGAATTAAATTCGATTCAACTCAATTATCTCATGAGGTACACTGTTTCATTCAAACCAGACGTCAATTTTGTTTTTTTTCAAACATTAATACACGAACGCGTAAACACAAATTTATGACATGATACTCATCTAATTGAAAAAATCAATACATATTACGCAAAAAAACCATTTCACACAAGGACGCATTGTCGAAAACCATTCGAATTCTAAATCGAAACCCAAAACCAACTCAAATCGAATTTCGAATCTAAATCAAGAATTAAATTCGATTCAACTCAATTATCTCATGATGTACATTGTTTCATTCAAACCAGATGTCAATTTTGTTTTTTTCAAACATTAATACACGAATGCGTAAACACAACATATTACGCATATTACGCATATTACTCATCTAATTGAAAAAATTATTACATATTACGCAAGATATTTGAAACACAAATTTGTACTTACGCACTGCTTGATTTGTATAGACGCACTGTTTGATCGAAACAGTGTGCTTATATAAATCAAGCAGTATGACAGTTCAATTTTTCTCAAAATGTTGCTCAAAATCAAACAAACAACAACAAGAACAAACACACAAACATACATACGCACACACATACACACATGCTGACGTACTGTTTCTCATAATTGACGCACTACTTAGAAACAGGGCACCGGATCAACGAAACAATGCAACAGTTTAAAAATAAAAAACTATCGCTGTTGTTTCTTTTTTTTAAAAAAAAATATTATAAAAAAAACATAAAAAAAAGTTTTATAACATGATATCCATAAAATTTAAAAAAGAACATAAAAATTTATTTGAAAAAAAAAAATTGAACTACCCCAATGTTTCATTTGTATTGGCGTACTGTTTGAGACTCACTATTGTAAACCGTGCGTCAATACAAATGAAAAAATATGTCAGTTTAATTTTCTCAGAAAAATTGTTTAAAAACAAACCAACAACGAAAACAAAATAACAAGATACAAAACCAAATCCACATTCTTTGAAATCATTTTCTTCAAGCAAATCGTAAGATTTTATCATTTCAATTTCTTCATGCAAATCAGATCTGGATTTGAAGAAAATAGAAGCGAAAGCGAAAACGAAGGAGCAGAGAGAAAGATGGAAAGAGTTACCAATGTATTTTTCGATGAAGTCCGATTTGGTGATCGACGATGAGTGATGTGGTGATGGTGAGGACATGGTGGCGGCGACGATGGTGGAGGCATCGTGCCGGTGGTGGAGGCATGGTAGCGGTGGTTATGGTGGAGGTATGTGGTGGCGGTGGTGGTGGAGGCATCATATGATGGCTATGGTGGTGCCATACGGAAATTGAAGAAGTTTAGGGAAGAGATGAGAGTTGTATGAAATGAGAAATATTTTATCGAATTGCATGAATTAGGAATTATTTTATAAAACATGTACCATTGGACAACTTTTTGCATTTGTTATAGCAAAATAAAAACAAATATCATCAAATATTCTTCAATATTGTCATAAGCAATTTTTATCTTTTTCAAACGTAAATAATCAGTATTCTTCTTTTTTTTCGATAGAAAAAACATGATCATTAAGCAATGTATTTCAATGTTAGAAAAAGAAAAAAGATAGACTAATCAAATGAATTTCATTTAGTTTTCTAGCGAAGTAGTTTCATCATATGATTATCTTAATTTCTATACTAACCCATTCAAATGATAATGAGTTAAATCATAGGTTGCAGTTATTGTTGTTCTTTTTTCTTAACATGTGTCACATCAATAAAACATTAGATAAGAAAAAATAAAGTGTCATTATAAATGAAATAGGTTAAATCTTTCATCATAAATATGACATGTTATTAACTTTATAACGAAACTGTAATATCCCGAAAATTTCGCTATTTAAATATACGAAAAATACGTACATAAAAATCATTATTTCAATATTCGTAAAGTACGTACAAATTTTCATTATTTAAATATATATAAAGTACGTATATTATGCACGTGCGAATAAATATAACGAACGAGAGACATTATGATCATATCAATAAATATAGGGAACGAATAAACAACGTTATAATATTATAACGTAACGGATGACGATATATCGAACAAATAAATATAACGAATAGATAACGTTATAACGCGCGAATAAAACTAACGAATAAGTAACGTTAACGTTATGTTAAAATGTAAGTTATAACGTTAAGAATATTGCGCGTTAGGGATAACGGTTTTAATCCCATACAGTTTATATTATTAAATGGAATACGATATTAATATTTTTGGTACAATTAAATCAACACGAATTAATTAACGAAAAATCAATATTATAAAACTAAGATAAATTTAGACTGACGAAAATATAACAAAGGAGCGATATATTCCCTCACCTTCTTCTTCCCGCCATCTTCCTTTCCTCACCAAACCACCACGCACCCTCACCACCTTCACCAACCCCACGCCACCGACATCATCACCTAACCATCATCTATCACCTCTCTTCTTCAACACCAACATCACCATTCCATCGAAGCCGCCTCCATCACTGAGCTTCTTCTTCTTCTTCTTCGCGCTGCCTCACCGAACCACCATCACCACCAAACACACTACACGCCACCACCATCAACCTCCGTCATCATCATCACCTTCTTCACGCAACCATCACCTTCACGTCGCTATTACCATCATCAACATCACACCACCAAACCGCCACCATCGAGCCACTCCATCGCCACCGTCACCCACCAACCACCACAAAACAGCCTCGTCGTCACTTCCGAAGACCTTTAGCGATCACCAGGAGTCCCCTCGAGACGAGCAACAACGACCATGCAGCCCTCATGAAGTTCCTTGAAGCGTGGACGAGGAAATCCAAACATAACAAAGTTCCTGGGAAACCAACGTCTCGGACGACGTCCTCCAGCCATAACCACATCCAGAGAGGCAGTGTCGGGTGGACAGTGAAGGGAATGAGGCTCGAGTGCCTTTTGGTTTCGAGATTTGGACGTAAACGAACCTTAAAAATACCTTAACAAGCTTTTCCGGCCAACTTTCGGCCAAAGCCCGATGGGCAGCGGTGACAATGTGTGGCAGAGCAAGACGAAGTACTTTGATGACATCGAGTGTAATGGGTGTCGGAGTTGGAACGTAAACAAGCCTTAAAACGTCTTACCGACGCCTTTCGACGACAATCCGGTCACTTTTCCGGCCACCGGTAGTGACGGCGACGGGGACGAAACAGTAACAAAAGGTTGGACAGCGGAGGGTGACCTTGGGTATCGAAGGTTCTAAGGTTTCTAAAAATTTCTTTAACCCTAAGTAAAATTAGGGTTAAACACGCTTCAAAGATAACTTAGCCTCTCTCGATCCGTCTCGTGCATAATATTTCATCAATATGATGTGTTATGATGATTATGAGGAGAAGGGTACCGCCAGAAGAGCGATGATATACTTGTTTGCTTGATTGATGCGTTGAAACGATAACGGAATTAGGGTTTCGATAATATATGCATGGGTGCATGGATTAGGATATGAGACACTATCTAATGCAAGTAATGATCCTAAAATGTCATGAACGTACTTCTTTGAATATGTGTATGCTTAATGTGAGATATGAGGAATTATACTTAATTAAGGAATTTATACGATAACGAAACTAAGGTTTCAATAATATATGTGAATGGGTACATGTGGACGTAAAATGATGCTAATTACGATCCCTAAATGCCATGGATGAACTTCGTTATATGTGTGCATGTTTGGTGTGGTGAACCGATGAATTGTTTTTGATCACGGGGTTCTTGTATTAAAAAGATACTAAATATACCATTGGGGGATCGGGTTGCAACAATAAACCTTAACATCAGGATCGAGATCGGAGATGATTGTTTTATATATTTGATATGTGATGTGGGATATTGGGATTGTTTTTCCAAGAATTTATGTTAAGGCATGATTGAAGTGTTAAATGCGTTGTATGTGATTTCTGTACAAGTTTCATATGCCATCTATACTCCGAATATGTGTTATATAACATATTTCATATTAAGCGGGGAATCGACATTTAAGAAATACTACAACAAATGTAATAACAAACTAAAGATAATCGAACAAATCCGTTGTCGTCGATGAGGTCGTATAGTGAGTCCTTCGGGATCGAGTTCTTTGGCCCTAAGAGCGTTCAAAGTAGACATGACTGGGTCAGACGTTAAATCTAGATAGTAATAGAACAAGTGTGGTTCTCTTTATATGCACAGCGACAAGAAGTCGTGGGCCAGAACCTCGACCGATTGGGTGTAAGGCTACCCTCTGTATGGGGACCTTCGACGTGTAAGTGAGGGTTTAGCAAACTGAAGTACACGCAAGGGACGTAGTGGTTTTGGGCCGCGAACCCAAATCATGCGTAGTATTTATGAAAAATAGAAACACTTTCACAAAAGACAACAGGTTTTTAAATGATTTTGGTGGATAATATGTGACTGAGAACTTGACCCAGATCAATGTCTATGTCTCAAAATCTCTCTTCATCTTTTGTCCTCATTGAGTTTTATCATTCATGTCGGGACACGGAGTTGCGATGGTTAAGAAAGTAAAAAGAATACAAAAGAGAACAATGACGTCTATGCTTTTAATATGTGAAGGGTTTGATACGACGCCCATATTTTCTTACGGCTATTAGAAAATGTTTTACAGGTACTCACCGATTGTCGTAGTCGGGGGACTACCCTACAAATCGAATACATAGACTTTGATTGCTGAGCTTTTAACTCACGGTTATGTGTTTTATTTGCATATCCATCATAGGACAATGCCGAAACGATAGAGTGAGATTTTATGCATATAGTTATTTATCTCATTGTCCGATATGTAATAAATGCTCGTTGAGAACCACTTGTAGGCAACACAACATTGTAATGTAATCGGGATTGCATATTATCATCTGCAATCATAATTTGTATTGATTAGGTAGTTTTTCTTACCTTATATACCTACAAACCCGTTTGGATTGATTGGTCTTATCATGGACTGGGTTTATGACGGCATAACGTCACGTGCCAGATTTCGGGACGTTACAAAAACAAACCAAAATTTCGGTATTAAGAAGTACAAAGCTTATCTTATATTCCATCCGTCCCAAATTAATTGAAACGTATTTTTTAATCAGTTTCAAAGTACATGAAACGTTTCATTTATAGTAACTTTTTATCATAAAAAAAGTATTAAATCAATCTCATCTACTATAATACACCCACTAACTCCTCTCATAATTGTTACAGTAAACTCCATTATCACAAAAAAATAGTCATTCTTCATCAAAATCCACACATGTAGAAATTCTCGTATCAAATCAAAACATTTCGATTAATTTGGGATAGAGGAAGTATATATTTATAAAATAGATTTTTGTTACCGATACAACGAAAAGAGGCCAAATATTTGAATTTTATTTACTCTTAACGTAAAGTAGTTTCATTATATAATTATCTTACTTCGTGTACTAATATATTAAAGTGACAAATGAGGTAAATGATGAGTGTACATGTGCATCAATTGAACATGTATAAGAAAAAGTGAAATGTCATTATAAATCAAATAGATAAACATATGAAAGAAAAACTAAAGAGTTATTATAAATTAATTAAATTAAATATAATCATAAATATATAGTATTAAAATTAATATAAGAATAAATAAATTTAATATCAAAAAAATCAAATTTTGACATCAAAAAATACTAAATTAATTTTATATACGGATTGATGTCCTTCATCCAATTCATCTACACCCTCTTAATTATCGGCAAGGATTTCTGGCTATCAAGTTTAGGACAGCATGGAATTGTAACCACACAAAAAAACAAATCTCAAATTTCTTTTTCTTGGAAAAAATTTCTGGTGCAATCTATACCTTTCAATGGAAACAACACAGATACAACATAATTCTCTACAACAGGGATCCGCCTCCCTTAATCATAGCATTACCTCATGATTATTTATTGAGACCAACTAATCCAAATCATGACTAGCTACTCACTAGCATCTTTTCTATGTTGGGTAACATAGCCAGGAGATATATTCATATATATGCCCGCCTCCATTTAATATTTCGGATCCACCATGTGTTAATTAGTTGGTGACATGAGGGAAAAAGATGAAGAAATCATGATAAGCAACGCGTGGTTATTAATTACAGGTTCCCCATGTTTGGGAAATCATTAATACAACCCTCCGGATATATTTTTTTTATAATTATAATATTTTGATTAATGGGATTAATTTATTTTTAATTTTTTAATTATATTTTAATTTTTTAATCAATCAAAGATCACAGGATTAATGGGATGTACTACTTTGTCCATGTTTTTATGAACCATATATATAAATCTGATTTCGATGCAAAGAATGATTGAATTAGGTTTTTTCAATTAATGAGTGATCAAATCAGATTTCTTAGCCAAATAGACAACTAGTACCTCTACTGGTTGAAATTTACAAATTAACAAACACTCAATATTGGTGTGTTACAGCTCGAACCTAAAACAGGATTACTTGTTACAATCTGGTATGAAAACTATCTAGCAACATTCTGAAGCCCTTCGGTCGGAAATTTAACTTTTGTCAAATCTCAATCGAGCTTTTCTATTTGAGCCGAATATTGATACTTCGAAGCTAACTAAACAGACCGAAGATGCAGCTTTTGCAATTTGTTGATTATCAAGCTCAAGCTCAGGCTCACTCGTTTGCCTAAAAGCTAATTACAAGCTCGAATGAATTTGGTTAACGTACTACATTTTTGCTTGATATGCATATTAAATCATGATCATGAGATGACGCATTTGTAGCATTGGATATTAATTTGCTCAGCATAGATCATAGACATTTAATTGAACTATGGACTCGAGGAAATTATGTTAGGTCCTATCTGTTTTGAGGTAACGCGAAGCATTATGCACTATGGAGTGACTTGACTAAAGTACAAAAACGCGGCATTGACAAAGTGGAATGAAGTTTGAAATATTGGTCTTGCTAGTTCGGTAAATTTCTCTTTTATATTGGAAGATAGAAGTGACGGTGATAAAATGTCCTGAGCACCTTCCATAAAAGATGGACTTTTGCAGTAAAAGAACAAGGAATAGTTTGTATTTATACGTCCTACTTGTCCTTGATCATGTGGTTTGACGCGATCTCTCAGCTGTCATAATATACCCGGTTGTTTACATTTCACCCTCAAATAAGTAACTGATTAACCTTCGAATTCAGTACTCAATAGTTAAAGTTAATCCTGCAGATAATTGAACTTATTAAGCCACGTTTGATACGAAGGATCAAACCAGAATTTGATAAACAATCCTATTGATCCTACATTTGGTAACAAAAATGGTTCCAGGATTACTTATCCTTTCTAGGGGGATAAAACCTTTAATCCCCTCACAATCAATCTCATCTCCCCCGTGTCTTTTGATACTACTATTGATCGCTATCACCCGCCCAACGTCATTCATACCCTCGACTGATGTCACCATACCCCAGACTGATGCCACCCCCGTTGATCGATGCCGCCCTTGTCATCCGTCGTTGACCACCGTCGCCCTTCGACCACCATCGAGTCCAACCACCATCGACCATCGTCTATCTCCGACTGCCGTCGCAAGCCAACCACCATCGACTGTCGTTGACCGTTGCCCTCGCCTACCACCATCGCCCGCCAACCACCGTCGATCGTCGCTGACGGTTGTCCCCACCAACCGTTATTCATCGCCCGTCGCTTGTCGTTGATCGCAGTCGCCCTGTTCGTTAATCACCTACTGGCAACGATCGTTAACTCGTCCATCATTGCGGACCAACACCCCATGTCCGATACCCATATTTACAAAGTTTTTAATCAAATTAATTTGACCAATATCATTATGAGTGTTATAATCCTAGTTGTATATAAAAACAATGAAATTGGAAGGATGAGATAATTAATCTTCAGTATTAATAGTGAAGAGATTATTAATCACGTAACTATTTATTCCACATTATCCCATCAGTGTACCAAACGCGGCCCAAGATTCAAAGAAGAAACAAATGTCCAACTTTATTAAAATATCACCAAGAAGACATCACCTTGGTACAATGATCACAGTGGAGTATACATATTGCCTTCTTCTAGTTGTTGCCTGATAAGTATGCCAACTATGTGCACATAGTTAGGTCTTTGGTAGCATTTAAAAACCGCTACTAAAACGTCAAAACCGCTATCATAGACCTACGGTAACATTTAGGCGACTGTCACCTAAGAAGCCTTAGTCATAGCTTAGGATAGCGGTTTTTTGACGTATAGCAACATTTTCCGTAAACGCTATCGTAGACCTTATGACAGCCTTAAAAAAACGACGACATAGAGTTGATTAAACCATTACCATAGACTTGAGAAATGTCGGATTTCAGTTGGCACTGATGCTCCTCCTCCGACTAACTAACAACGACAATCCCTCCAGAGACCGTAAGACACATAGTGGACCATTGAGACAGATGAACTTTGTGTTCTCTCATTACTTTTATTTGATTTATTTTTTTCCTTGCATTATAGTTGTAACAGATACAACTATTTAGATAGTGTTTGTTGTAATTCTCAGAATGATATAGCCTTGGCGGTGGGGGAAG
>JAOVYX010020374.1:0-17123 GCA_035668315.1 Drosera spatulata | reverse complement strand
ATATTTTATTATTTTGTTAATTTCGATAATTATATTTCGAAGAAATTAATCCGGCGAAACGCTTCTGTTATAACAATGTGTAATTTATTGATATTTATGTTTGATTTTGACAATCTTTTGATAATTCTCTCTTTAAATTTATGGTTCTTATGTTTGTGAATGTGATGTCTGATTATATGGTTCTTATTAATCTTGACCATTTATTAATGGGGAGTGCATTAAAAAATGTTACATGTGTAAACTGATTAGGCATATATGCGTGTGTAACATTCATCGTGTGTGATTGCTGACATAATCTCAATAGTCATCCGGTACTTGAATAGTCAAAATACTCAACAAATTAATGTGTGGCGTGAATTGTCTTAATGGGTTAATCATAATGATGCATGATATGATTGTATTTTCGGATATGGGTACCATAAATAGGGAAGATAGGATTTGGAAACTCTTCATGCATTCAAACTTTAAAAATCTAAGAGTTTCAAGTACCATCAAATCGACAAACCCTAATCTTCCAAAAACCTCACCCCAAACAACTATATGGATTACTCTTGGTACAACCCTAGGTGTGCACTAGACTTTGAAAGACTCAAGAGTAAGACATAGGAAAAAAATGCCCGTAAGCAGCCCTAGATGAAGTCACTTGTTAACAGCCCTCTTGAGCTGTTTTATAAAAGATTTAGAGAATATGTGGACTCAGCCATATATAATTAGGAAGTAAACCATTATAGTTTCTTGATCATCCTGAGTGACCAAACCGTGATTGTTGACGCTGAGAACGTTGGGAGGGCATTTGACTTGCCCCAAGGATCATCTATGGGTGAAAGAGGAAGGATCGAAGCTGATTAGCAAAAATCTTCCACTCAAACTTGGCTACCAAGTAGTAGCTGCTCTCCCTCGTCAGTACAAAAAATTGACAGACTTTGTCACAACGTATATCTTGAGCCAACATACGAACTGAGAACAGACCGAGGAAACCCAACAGAGAATCATGGCTGCAATTGCCATGAGGGCTAATGTGGACTAGGCCAGTGTTATGATTACAGTATCGATTGATCATTTCAAGTTCATACATTTTTAAAGAATCTTAGGAAGAAAACCTGCATAAGATTGATAAGCCTTTATTTGTAAAAAGAGGGGGATGACTTTTGGAGAACAAGGAGTAGAACTTCCTAGAAGAAAAGTGATTACCTTGAGAGGGATTAATGATCAACCATCTAAACCGTCCAATTGTTAACAGAATAAGAAGAGGAAAAGCTCATTCAATCCTATAAGATCTTGAGTTTATTATACATCTTCCTTACGATATAAGTTGATCTCACGATAAATTTACTAAAATTCTATCACGACCTATTCACAATTCACTTTTCCCCTTTCCACTCGAGACTGTTTTAATTTGATATTTTAACCTTACACCGTGCAAATAATGGTGGAAGATAGAAAAATAAAGTGGAAGCATTTCATCAAGGGGTATAAAAGGAGTTTTGTGTGGGACCCACCATCCTAGAAGTGAGGGCATCGTCGTTTGTAATGACGTTGGACCCGTCTTCGTATTTTTCTCTGATTTAATGTCATGATTGTCCCGAATCAAACAAAGACGTTTAATTCGTGAGGGAGTTTTATGTTCTCAACGTATTTCAATTTGAAAAATATATGTATATTTCAATTTTAAAAATAACAGCATATAACCTACTATGAATATTATATGTTGGAGATTTTGTATTATATATAATATAAATTGATGAATATATACAATTAAGTTTATAGTGTATTTTATAATTAAAATTTGATTATATACATTCAACAAGTTATAATATAAATTTTTCAACTTACAGTATAAATTTTTTTACTTATACTTTGGGGACTTTTGTATGCGTCCTTTCAATTTTCTTTGTTGTCAAATGGAATGTCATTTTTGACATTTAAAAAATTTTGAAATATAGCATGATATCACTTAAAAAGAATTGACAAGTTATAACAAATTGATATTAACTTCTAAGTTGCCCTTATATATGTATCAGAATAACATTAACCATTACAGTTTTACACTTGAAGTTTTGGTTCACTTCTAGTTCTGGGTGATATATCATGTATGAGATAAATAGTGGCAGTTTGACTCTAGTAGTTTTTGAAACGAAATTTGGCTCACATTGTTGTATGAGAAAACAATGTATAGAGACAATTTGGCGTTAAAAGTCATTGATTGTTTAAGTTGAAAACTTTTTATCATTTCATTTGATGAGATAACAAAACTCATTTAAATACATATATAATAGTGAAAAAAAATATATCAGTTGTAATTTATTTAGGATAGAAAGTATCAATTACTGTCTGCGTCCCACAAAAAAACAACATTTGTCTAATTTAAATATCCTATAAAAATTATTCCCTTCATCTCACGAAAAGTGCAACTTGACTTTGTATGTGTGTCAATGCAAAGTTTCACTCGTGTGCAACGATAATTAAATATAATTTTTTTTAATAAATTTATCGTGAAATATCAATTATCATATAAATTTCAGACATGATTTGAAATGAAAACGAAACTTTTATTTATACGTATAGAATAATACAAAACACGTATCTGTTGTACTTTTTATGGAACGGAGGAAGTATGATATTTTCATATTTTGTAACTTTTTTCTACAAAACTATCCAAACACACATATTTTAATATTTTATATCATATCAACTCATCTCATTATTTTTTTTTCCTTTTTTTTTGTCACTTCTCTCTCATAAAACTAAAAGGACATAAATATCATTACTCATAAAATTCAACATTTTCATAAATTATTGTGATGATCAATCCATTACATTTATTGTGAGACGAAGGACATAGCGAATATACGTGGGTGATATTTGTAATAAGTCCTAATTCCATCCCATAATTCTTGCAATACTTATGTATTTTGTATTATTCTATACGTATGAATATAATTCTCGTTTTTATATCATATCATATTTGATCCTTTCGTAACAAATATTAGATTAAAATAAATAACTTATATAACTATTAATATTTCACAATAACTTTATAAAAAATTATATTTGATCATTATTATACACATATCAAATATTAAAAAATGAATAATGAGAGGAAATATCTTCGTTTTGAACACTGATTGCAGATTGCAGCCTTGCTGGAAGTTGGGAAGGAAAGTGGTTCAAAACGACAAGATACATATAATAGTCGTATTAAAACAATTAGTTGGGTTTGATAGCTATGTTCTGTTGAATGGTGATGGCTTCAACAGTACGGGTCTCATGTGCAAACAAAAAACATGCACAAATATCAAGACATGCTAGGGCCAACTCTACGCACCGTTTCGAAACGTCACGTAATTAAACCGAGAATCAAGAACTTCATTACGGAGATCCTCTAATCACCCCCTTCACTCCTCACGCCCTTCAATACAAATACAAATACAAATACAAATACAAATACAAATTATCACTTCCAATCTCATATCATACATCTCAATCAACCCAACTCACATCCAAGAATCCCATCATATGTGTGAGGGGTAGTTATAAAAAAAATAAAAAAAATAAGAGGAGTTTGTACTGTTTGAAAAGGATGATTAGCGCTCGTCCCCTCATATCTGACTTGGTAACATGGTGTAGAATCAAGTTCAAGAGTTGTTTATATTCAATACCATTTTTTAGGACTTGGATTGGATCACCTGGGGTAAGCAAAATGTTACAGCACGTACAACTCCTTTCCCCCAATAAAAAAGGAAAAAAAATACATTTAAAAAATCTGGAAAAAAAATTAAAAAAAAAAAGAATATGTATCTTGACACACTGCGTGTCAAAATGATAATCTAACTATTGAGATTTAAACCTATAGATAAATTATCAAGATTAAAATATGATAATTTAATCTCAATTTTTCATCTCAATTATTTTAATCTGAGTCGTTGTTTTATCTTTTTGACATACGATGTGTCAAGCCACACAATCCCTACACCTCAAGAAAAATTAAACCTTAAAAACAAATAAAAACTACAAAAATGAATAAAAAAACGCTATAAAAAAATTTTAACCCATAAAAATAACCTATCCAGAAATAAAATACATTAAAAACATACCAAATCTTGACTATTGATTGATATTCTAATGATCAAGACGATGCGCTGCATCCCGTTGTTTGAGGAAGTACAATCCAACTTCCATTTTTTTTTATCAAATAGTTTATGTCAAAAGATCATTTATATTTCATTTATTTTATAATATATATAATATTTTTTTATTTAAAACATCTTAAAATTATAATATATTATATTTAATAATTTTTTACATAAAAAAATACAAAAACAATCATTATCTAATACAATATAATTATTATCTTGTTTCATAATCATAATAATAAATTTTATTATCATAATTTTTTTTTATTATCTATATTTTACCATGGAGAAAGTAAATCACTTCGATCAACTTTAAACACGGACAAACAAGATTAAAAACCGTGACCGTCCTTGCATTGCTTTTCTTCTTGTTCTTAGACTTGGCTTGTACTAACACGCCATTGTACTTCCTCGATTTCCACTCAACAAACACACCACACAGCACTATATAAACTCAAAATCAAACCATGATCAAAGAAACCAACAAAATCAACAAAAATCAGTTCACCCATGGCGATCGCTGCCCCTCGCTGCTGCTTCCTCGCTCAACCTCCTCCCTCGCCTGACTCCAATCCATCCAAATCCTCGATCAAGACCACATCTCTCCCGATCAAGTAACTAAACAGCCAATTTCACAACTCAAATGATCTCAATCGAATTTCGATCAATCAACTCATATTGAACTATCTATTATCCAATTTCTTGTGTGTTGTGTTGTCTCAGCGATCGCGTTAGATCATCATCGTGGAAGAGCAGGTGCGTGATGGTGATGGCGTGCACAGTGATCGGATTCGAGATCGGCAGCGAGGGATACGCGACGACGATGGCAGAGGAGACGGTGATGATGCCGGTGGGGTCGAGGAAGGAGGTGGCGCGGTGGAGTAGCAGGAGCAGTTGTCCGGCGTGGAATGTGAAGGGATATGAGATTGTTGTGCCGGAGAACTTGCCGAGACCGGCGGCGAAGAGGCGGTGGGAGGCGGTCGGGGATCGAGGGAAGACTCCGGCGAGTTCTGTTGCGACGGGTGAGGGGACGACGAAGGGGAGTTATGGTTGCTTTTCGTTGTAAATGGTTAATCAGGATTTGTACAGTTGATCGATATGATATGTACATATATCCCAATACGTTGAATTGTTAATGCTTTCATGTGTTAAACGTAGGGGACGATGAATATCAGAAGAAAGGCGCGATGGAAGGAAAGATAGTGGTTGATGAAGTTCTCAATCTTATAGAGTAGTTGTTCTCCTTGCAATGAACTCTTGATGTGTTAAAGATATTAAATATATATTAAATTTTGAATAAGATTTATAATAATATAAATAAATTATGGATTTTTTTTTATTGATGGAACAACCGATTTCAAAAATGGATATACGGTTCTTGATTACTGTATGGAGTGATCAAAGAAATAGTGGCCTATGATTACGGGCATATCTCACTCATACAAGGCCACTAAAAAATACTCCCGTAAATCAATTGTATAGTATGGATGATGCATAAATGTTGTATATCTGTGCCAAACTATAGTGCACATGAATATGATCTACGGTACCAAATAATATCATCAGATATACGGGCAGTGTACAAATAACAATACTCCCTAGAGCTCTAGTGATTTAGCAGTACAAAAGTGGGTTGGTACAGCCAAACAAGAGAAAACTGAAGAAGTATCTTGGTGTACTACACTAAACAAGCAGTACTACCATTTTGCCTCGTGTACTTTTCCTGGTGCAATTTTAAAACCCATGGCTGTGCATCCAGAACCAACAATGGGCTGGCTTTGGATGACCTATTTTCAAGCAAAATGTTACTGGGCCAGGGCTTGGTCTGATTTACTCAGACTTCGGGCTTGGATTGGGCCTGCATATGTATCCTATGGTTTCACACAAAACCCAGTTTCAACTTCGTCTTTCTTAGCTACGCACCACGCAATTTGAATACTTCCTTTCAGAGGTGAGGAAAATAAATCGAAAATACGAAACTGAGATTAACCCAACCGAAAATTTGATTTGGTTCGGTTCTTTTGGCTTCCGATTTTTCGGTTTTAGGTTTTAGGCTAAATTCAGTTTCGGTTTCGGTTTTTAGTTTGACATGTTTTTCGGTTAATTGAATAACCAAATATTATGATTTATTTTTTTTATATAAAAATTAATATAATGGAAAATACATTCCATTTTTAAATATACCAACATGTATTTTTCTGAAATTTAAATATTAATTTTAATTCTATTTATTTTGGAATTTTAATTGTAATTTATTTTGCTAAAATATACCTTTTCAAAAATTCGGTTATTTTTTTCATATTTTGATAAAAAACGAAAATCGAATTTTATTTCGATTAACCGAAACCGAAAAACTGAATTTTTTCGATTCGGTTTCGATTTTCAATTTTTCAAAAATCGAATTAATTAGATTTTTACCGAATTCTCACCCTTACTTCCTTCATTTCATTCAAATTGTAACATCACCCTATTACATAATAAGTATTTTGCAAAGTTTTTTTTCCTTATAAAATGATGTTTTATCAACCTGTAACATGTACGTGGTTAAAATATATAAGTTAAGCTATCATTGTTGCATAATAATTTGTATGAGCAAAAATTAACAACATGGGTCAAAATTTACCTCAAAAAGTATAAAAGTCAAAGAATTGTAATTTAAATGGGATGGAGAGAGTAATTTCTTTTTTTTTTTTTTTCTAAGAATGTATTCCTTCCCATTTTTATTTTTTTTATAAAGTATGTCTACTTTTCACGATTCAATACCTATCACAACGAAGTCTTATTACCGTATCAAATAATGTTTGATCGTATCATGTCATATGTACGATTAAAATACGTAGTTTAATTTATCATTAACACTTCATGATAATTTTTTTAAAAAACTCATTGATCGTCCTAGGACACATGTCAAATTAACTTTACCTTGATGATGACGAAAGTCTAAACATTGCAAACCATGTATGAGGGAGTAATAAAATTACGCCGTCAGAATTAAAGTAAAAAAGTTAAACTATTAATACTAATATTTCATCGTAATTTGATTAAAAATAATGTTTTATCATGTGATCTGAAACAAAATTCGCATTGACAAATGCATATGACAAAACCCTTGCATCTATATTAAGATGAAGAAAATACAATAGAACTTTCATTGGAGATGACTTTCTAATTCTTGACATTTTATTTTTGATATGATCCAGAAAAAACAACATTTTAATCCCCATTAAGTATTGAGCTGTGAGATTAAATGTTATTTTTCAAGTTTAAAAGTAAGCCTTTAACCTTTTTAACATAAAAAAAAAAACACATTATTTTGACACAAAACCAAATTAAAAGAAGTTCACAAAAATGCTATTTACATATTCTTTGTTAATTTTTTTAAAAAATCATATTATTTGTTGAAAATTTGGGTTTTGAACATGAGATTGACTAATGTTTGCCCTAGAATTCAAACGGGATACAATTGTCGAATTGAAATGAATTTGGGATTAATAGAATCTACGTTGCGTGTAGATCAATATGATATATTTATATTGTCAAACCCCATTTCTGGTGAATGAAAATTTAATGTCTGAAGATTATCGTTTGATATGGTCTTTAGGTGCATTAAGTAAGATTTTGAGAGAATTACCAATAAGTCATATAATAGATTTCTTTATCAATCAGTCACTATCATAAATTATGTTCTAATTTACATTATTTTGATTTAGGAAACGAAATATTTTATCAATCAATTATACTAACAAAAAAAAAAATTCAGAAAATACAACAAAATCCTAATCTAATTCTTGGACAACTCTCGTCGTCATCCCATCGTCGTCGTCACGGATAGTGCTCCCAACAATGCGTCCATCGTTGACGATAAATCCTAACTCTTGGAAAATTCTCTTTGACATCGCGTCGTCGTCACCACCAATGGTGCATCCCAATAGTGTTTGCGTCGTTGACGACAAATCCTAACTTTTGGACAATTGTCATCGTCATTCCTTCGTCGTCGCAACCAACAGTGCTCCCAATAGTGCATTTATAGTTGAGGATAAACCAAATACAGTACATCCCTTAATTGACGACAAAATAATACGTACATCACCCTTGACAAAATCAAGTATAGTACGCCCTTCATGGAAAACAGTGTGTTCTTTATGGTAAACAGTACGTCTTTCATGGAAGATAGTGCATCACAAGTAAAGGATAAAGGACATCGACAGCACTATTGGTGGTAGCATTAAGTGATGGAAGAAGATTATGGTGGTAGCGATGGCGTATCTTGTCCTCTTACCTTTATCCTTATGTCTTTCTCATCGTCGTCTAAAAAACGCATCATTGATTTTGCCCTTGTCTTTTTATTGTCTCTCCTTAGTCTTTCATAAAGATGAAAATCACATCATTGTCAATCTTCCTCATCCTCGAGGGTGGTGACATATGGTGGTCGAGGTTGGTTACGGGCGATGATAGTGGTAGAGGGCGATTATGATGGTGAAATAATATCTATCGAAATATTTTATTAATTTTCAAAAGTTTTCAAATCGTTTGAATCAATTTAAAGTTTGAATAATTTTTTTTATTGATGTTAAATTAGATGAAGATGGAAAGTCCATCCAAAGGATGGAATGAACCATAAAGAAATATATTTTGATTAGGGATATTTTTAAAAATTAGCGTATTCTTTTTGAATAAAAAAATCAAATGATAAATTATGAAATTGGAGGTGACCTATTGGTAAATAAGTTCAAAAAATGAGATCAATAGATTATTTTCACTAATATTTTTATGTTACTTACAAAATTATGAGGTGATATATGATTCATGTGCCAAGTCAAATAAAATGTGTCATGTCATCATGCCATCTTAGGGAAATGATATGTTGATTTCTACATATACAGTATCTCTATTTTGAGCTACACAGAAATGTACATGTTCTTTTTCCCCAAAATCAACAAGTTATTTTTCGTTTTTAGAAGGCATAACAGATTTATCGCTCTTCTTGCATTCAACATTTTTAATCAACAAGTTTTCAAGAAGAGAGTTCAAGACATCGAAAGGTACATTCGAAATCTGAAATTTGAAGTGCTTCTATTTTGGGTTTTGTTGGTAACGGGATCAAGCTAATTCAATGGGGTAAAGGTTGAAAGTAAAGCTCAACACCATTAAGCCAACATCCTACGAGAAAGGGACAAATGACACAATATGAGTGGGTGGTCATCTATTCTATGAGATCATGTCAAGTGTATGACCAAGAAGGGAGAGTATTTTACGATAAATATCTTCCCCACCAACCAAAAAAAGGTATTTTACTTGGACTCTATTTTGCAATCATTTTTAGCTTTTTTGTAAAATCCCTACTGACTTAAGCATCAGAGCCAATCCTCGAGAGAAACACCTCGGACCCGACTAATCGATTTTTTGTTTCTGGTGTGTAGGCAGAACGAGCATGGACCATGGCCCAACAATAAGACTTCACCACATAAATATCTGGACTTACAAACCCAGGCCTACTTATTTGGTTTTTGACACAAATACTTTGGTGTCCACCGTGGGGTCTGATTTGATGACTCAAAAGAGGCACAATACTAGAAACACCGAATAGACCTAGAGCACTAACAAACTCCATCTCGATCTTTAACCTCGGCTAGCAAATATGAGCAGGGTGGTGGAAGCAGGTCGGGATGAGGAGGTTCAAGGATCCCAAGCCTAGGGTTTGGTCATAACCGAGATGTTGGCCGCACTCCAAACCCTGATAGAAAACCAAAATATCACCCTAACAGTCTCTCTTTCGAACTCTACTGTCAAACTAACAAAAGTCAGTGAGACAGCAAGGTTGTTTTTAGCTTTCTGCAATAATGTGAAACCTTACTGTAGTAACGTTGGTTTCTTTTAATTTATTATTGGTTGAAATTGATTACCAATAGGGTTAAAGATAATTAAAGCAACAATGTAAAAACACGAAGATTTTTATACTGGTTAGACAATATAGGTAAAATACGGTTATATCCCTTACTCTAGTCTTCCCTTGATTATCAGTGTGATATATCAAGAGGATACCACGAAGTGTGATTGTGTTTTGTTCAATCAACCTGTCACTTTACAACTTATAAATGACAGTACAAACAAAAATACAAGAACTTTTCTTCTCCTCTACAGGACATGAAACACTTCTTGATCTTGTTTGTTGAACACTAATGCTATTCGACCTCTGCTTTCAATAGTTAATTTAGATCTTCAGCTATTAACTTCTATATTTCACTTCACTGGGAGCCTTACTACTTGAGTATTCAATATTAGGCATCATTTTTATGTTTATAGGCAACCCTAAAGTTATAATGGTTACCTGAGTCGTCCTTTCTCTGAACCATAGCCTTCATGCCTCCCCAAAAGCATCTAATCAAAACCCGTGATTCCTGTTCCTGACACTGAAAGGACATTGAACTCTGCAAAAGACCCCTCTATTATTCTTAGCCTTACTGTTTCTCAGCCTTGCTGTAGTAATCCTTTTCAACCAGAAGCAATGTAGGATAAACTATTTCTTACTGCATAAGCTTAAATGCTGCCAGTGTTACTGCGTTCGTCTCTGAACTAGCCTTGCTGTATTCCATTTTGAACCAGTCTTACTACGCATCCATTGCAAACTCACTTTACAAACGGACGAGTCTCAACTTTGGTACATACTAGGATATTTTAAGACTAGAGTTTACCTATCACTCGATTTCTATACATCATGGGTTTGACTCAATAATTTTTTCCTAAATTGATGATAACAAACTCTATCTAAACAGCAAAAAGATAAACAACAACTTTTCTCTTATATTCGTTTAAGAATACATCTTTTTATATACAAAAAAAAAAGGTGAACATACAACAAAATTTTGAGACATACAAATAGGCTCCCATGTGTAAAGATCCGAAAAAATTGAGATAATTTATTTTCTCAAATAATGATAAAAATAATATATTGCTAAACTCGTAATTTATACAATAGCGTTATAAAATTTGTTTGTAAAAAATCATGACAAAAATATGATAAGGACCAAAAAAGTTTTATAAAATTTAGTTTCACGATAATTAACGTGTATAATAAATAATGATACGTTATAATTTATTTTACGGGGTTAAAATACTTGTTTGAATATATAATAAGGAAAGAATACAAAATATGAATGAAATACAACCCTCATACGCAAATAAGAAAAAATACGATCTTAATACGAAAATACCATATTTATACGAAATGACCTAAAACTAATTTTGACACTTGTTTTCTTTTATGTCAATTTCTACTCCACCTAAATTAAATTAATTATCAGTAATTATCCAATAAATATTCACTAATTATCCACTAAAATTATTTTAATTAATTTAGTTTTCTATAAGTACAAGCTCTCTTCTCCTGGGAAAATTTCTTACAAACATAAAAACTCTCCTTGTCATGCCAGAGAAGCGATAAGTAAGAGAAGAGAGGAAGGAGAGTTTGAGGAGAAGAGGAGAAGTTAGGGTTACAAGGCGACGAGGATCATTCATTATTAATAAGAGAAGGTGATCATATTGTTTAGAAATTTCGTAAAACACCATAGACTCTGTGATTGTAATGCCCTGGCCAAATCCTTGCTACCGGAATGTCATCAAGAACCGCTCGCCAGGCTGACAACTGGCCCCACAGACCAACGCTAGTCCTTTCAGTGCGTTATGGCCTCACTCGTGCACACCCCGAGAAACTTCCCAGGAGGTCATCCATCCCAGCATTGCTCCGCGTTAAGCACGCTTAACTGCGGAGTTCTAAAGTGATGGGCTACCGAAAAGGAAGGTGCACTTTGTTGGTATAGGTAGTACTATCAAACCATTTAAGCATTTCCTTGGGGTATTACATACACCCTCACTTAAAGAACGCAACGCCCTCGTTGTGACTTCAAGCACGACATACAACCCCAAAAGCTTAACTGCGGAGTTCTAAAGTGATGGGCTACCGAAAAGGAAGGTGCACCTTGTTGGTGTAGGTAATACTATCAAACCATTTAAGCATTTCCTTGGGGTATTACATACACCCCCACTTAAAGAGCGCAACGCCCTCGTTGCGACTTCAAGCATGACACACAACCCCAAAACCTTCCCCCGTTAGGCGGCTGACCTGGACCTCTTGTCCACAGGTTTAGCACGCGGTCGCAGGGTTGCTCTCGTACCATACTGTAACGCCCCGGCCAAATCCTTGTAACAGGAACGTCACCAAGAACCGCTCACCAGGCTGACAACTGGCCCCACATACCAACATTAGTCCTTTCAGTGCGCTTTGGTCTCACTCGCGCACACCCTGAGAAACTTCCCAGGAGGTCACCCATCCCAGTATTGTTCCCTTAACTGCGGAGTTCTAAAGTGATGGGCTACCGAAAAGGAAGGTGCACCTTGTTGGTATAGGTAGTACTATCAAATCATTTAAACATTTCCTTGGGGTATTACAGTGATAAATTACGATTTTAATATATGTGAAAGCCTCACATGTTTAGTTTTTGATAAAGTTAATAGATCATGATATGCAATTGTGAATATCAAGATATGAATCAAAACGTACGGGTAGGTTAATCTATAAAAATTGATTACATGGATGATTTTGTAGCTTGATCTGAAATTGCATAGAAAGAGTTAGAAAATAAGCCTTATATCAATGGATCTTGAAATATAGTTTCCAGAACAGTTTAAAATTTATATTTAGAATTGTATGTAAGGAGTTATGAGATGATTAGTGAAGAAATGTCAAACTATCTAATCTAGCAGAAAATATAAAATTGAACGAATAAACAACTATTATTGGTATGGTTTCATGATAGAAGCTCTAATTCTATGGAAAGATTAGGAAGTCTAGTTTATGTAGAATTTTACGAAATAATATTTGGAGTTGTATACGAGAAGTTATAGATTTAAATGTATCGAAGGGTCATGATGGACAGAATCTGGAATGAACCTTTTTGACCACAAAACTACTCCAAATGTTCACAAATACTTCTAATGATGATAAATACATAAAAACATCATCATGGACTATCAAAATAAGTATCAAAGAGTTTTCTTAAAGCTTGAAAGCAGCACATAATATTACTATGATGGTTTTTCAAGAAGTACGAACAAATATGCTTAACTCTATAACGTGAAAAATCATTCACAAGGGTGCGTCTTAATACGCGTATCCTATTATACTTATAGGACTCGAAGACGGTGCTCGTTGTCACTTAAGGACGAGGCTAAACATGTGCATGTGAAGAACTGTTGTAAAAGATAACGTTTAGATTTATTGTGTATGACGATGCCTACTATTATACCATGAGTATAATAATATATATTGGAATCTTTGGACGTAGTCACTAAATGCGGCTGATGTAAAATATACTGACTGTAACTACTGTGTGCTAAATACTAAGTGCCGTGAAGTGTTGTTGCATGATGTGTGCTACGCCTTATTTGCTGGTATAATGAGGGTGAATGTGGGAAAGGAGTATAAATTCATAAATTGACGAGGTAACTCCGTGGTATAAAACACAAAAAGTATTGTGTCTATCGTTTGTGTTATACAGTGACTTGGTGGTGACATTCTTTCATCAACCCTGTGAGATCATTTTGGTATGAGGATATCTCACTGTAGGAGACCCTGGACACCGGTTTGACTGATTTCGCGGATGTCCCTTTTGTTAAAGCTAAATAAAGCTTACTTATGAAATTGAATAAGTCTCTCCAAGGACATAATTATAACATTGAGGATATTTATTATCTGTCGTCTCTGTGTGATTGATATGACGGTGAGTATAACAAAGTCTTGAGTGAACTGCTGAGTACAACAGTGCCTGAGACTTGGACTGGGGATCTGTCATGTCACAATGTCATTGCCTCAGTCTGTTTGATATGGAGATCTTGATTGTCATTACCATAAAGGGTATAACGATAGTAAATGATGTTGATAGTGTCCGGGGTGTCGATGGACGCATGGTTTCGAGCGTTGTTAAGTGATGTTAAGTGTGTTTATGTGACTAGGGTGAATCACTGATATGCTTGTGATGATAATTGTGAATGTTAGACTAGTATGATAATTCCAGAGTACTGGAACAAAGGATTCAAGTGATCATTTTCCCTTTTCTTTTCTTACTTGTTTTTTGCTCGTGTAACCCCTGATATAGCTCACGGTTAATATTTTCTTGTGTCTTTCTTCTTCTCTTTGTTACAGAAAAAAGACTTAAGCAGAAGTGTGACCTAAATTTGATGCTAGAT
This sequence comes from Drosera spatulata, assembly GCA_035668315.1. Lineage (NCBI taxonomy): Eukaryota > Viridiplantae > Streptophyta > Magnoliopsida > Caryophyllales > Droseraceae > Drosera > Drosera spatulata. Next base: position 2,748 of record JAOVYX010020374.1, on the reverse strand, counting down.
ATAGCCCATGTGTGAATGGTATTTGAATATTAGAAAGAGAGGTTAATTCCGCTGCAAAGGTGATATTCTGAGTTATAATTCAGTGCATCAAAAGTTTCTAAACTAATGATGTATAAGTGAACTTAGCTTAATTCTTATAACTAAGGCAGGAAGTATAGTTTTTTGCCTAGCTGAGACATTGAGCCCAACGACAGTGACGCCATATGTATTATTAATAAGTAATAGAAAGTCGGGATGTTACACACGCTTTACTGCTTTTGTCTCTTTAGAGCGGTAGGGTCATCACCATCTCTTCTCCTCTTTGAAGGCACATCAGCCTTCTCTGAAGTAGTCAGTGCTGTAGGTAGATGTGTTCCTCTTGATAAGCTTAATTGTGTCCCTCTGCTGATTGTCTGCTCTAGGACTTGATTGAAGAAATAAAGGCTACTGTTTGATGTCTTCTCAGTCCTTTTAATGACATCTGTCTCTGCTGCTTCCTCACCTCCCGAGAAGCGACAAGTTTGTCCAGTTTCACGACCTCTACAGGAGCTAAAAACGATGAAAATAAAAAACTCAAATAAGAAACCGAAAGGAATTAAAAGCTGAAAGACCGAAGTCGGTCTATAGACCAAATCCATGCTCGACGAGGTCGGTCTCCTTGTGAAGATTGGAGAACGTGTAAATCTCCCACCCCGGTTCATTCCTCCTATCCATGATTTGTTGATGGGTATCCTTCTTTGCCCTATTCATGCCAGGCCGAGTGAGGTCATCTGGGTTGAAATTATCCACCCACCGGGAAACGAAGGGTCAACTTGTCTCGTTGACCCAAAAAACCAGAACTTACCGGTTGTTCCACCCTCTGTGGTTATCCGGGACCTTCTCGATCCACTCCCATTGTAGGTGGCGAGGCTTACCCAACTTGACTCTTTGGCCCTTTTGTTGGTGTTAAAGTGAACAAAATTGATGAAAAGAGCCGGGACAATAGAGGAAACGGGCACTCCGACCTTCATGGTGGTCAAATAGAAGGTGAAAATGAGATTGAGAGAGTTGGGGGTGAATTGAAATGGGAAAAGACCAAGATGGTTCACCACCGTGGTTATGAAAAGATGAACCGGAAACCTAAAGCACCGCGTAATGTATAGTATAGAAACAGTAGTAGTTTAAGGGGTAGTAGGTACTAACCCTGAGGTTAGGACTAGGGATGAGGAATTTTAAAGAGTCGGGAACTCGATAATCTGAGAACTTATCATTGCTATCTGACAAGGTAATTATAGAGGTATAGGCCGAGGGGGTATCTATACTCGTCCCCATCGCTGACCTCTTTATTCCTGGTCTACTCTCTCACATCCTCTTTTGCTTTCGTTCTTATCTCCTTGCTTGCCTTCTCGATTTTTTCCTCTTCATCTTGCTCGACTTCTATCGGAATTGCTCTTGGGGTCGAATTATTCCCTAACCTCTTTCCTCCTCTCGCTTCGAGGTCGGATGGCCAAGGGTTCGAGGTCCGAGACCTCACCATCTAAGGGTTCCAACTCTTCGAGATTGAAGGGTTGAAACGGGGTCGTTTGCAGAACCGTTAAAAGAGGAATCTAGCTCCTCATCTACAGGACGAGACTTCGCCTTGCCTTCCTCTAAGTCTATAATCGGGGCAATACACCTAGCAGGGATACGGGGACGCGTCCTAAGGGGAATAGGAGATAAGGAAGAAGAAGTAGAGGAAGAGCTCGAACTATCATCCTCCTTGGCATACCGGGGAGGGTTGTCTGAATCTGAATTGAAAGAATTGCCAGAAGAACATTGACTTATCGATTTTCACAAGTTAAAACCGGGATAAAAATTTTGAGACAGAAAGGAAGGAAAAATCGAAAAAGAAAAAGAGAGGAAAGGGAATGAGTTACTCATCCCATATATATAGAGGGGCGAGTAGGCTGGACCAAAGGGGAAGACTCGCTAAACGTCCAAAATAAGGCCCAACACTACTAAACCAACATCCTATGAGACAGGGACAAATCACACAAAATAGGATTGAGGAGAAAATCCTGAAAACTAAATTACCGATCCGAACCGAACCGAAATATCTGATTCGGTTCACTTAGTTCGGTATTCGAATATATCGATTTTCGGTTATTTCTCTTAATTTGGTTTCTGTTTGGGTTATTATTTTTTCAAAAGTTCAGGTAATTCGGTAACCGAATTTACCGAGGTTTGTTTTCTAAATATTTTTTCCATATTCCTCAAAGGCTCAAACTACAATAAAACCTAAATTGATCGAAAAGAAAAAAAGAAACAAATCAAAACAAATCCACTGTTTGCCTCTGGAACTGTTTGCAGCCTCGAACCCTATGATTGTGCCCCTCTTCAAAATCACTTTATCGTCTCGATTTCTCTAGCAATCGACCAAATAACCTTGTTTCTTGAAGGCGTCATCGTCCCTCTCCAGAATCGTGGCATCATCCTCTATTAATCGAACAGGTTTCGTCTCTTTCAATCGACCAAATAGCCTTTTAGTTTTAGGTTATCATTCAATATTTTGGTGAAAGAAGGTTCAATTTATGTTGATGTATAACGAGTGTGTGTTTAGGGAGAGATTTGATGCGGTGTATGGGTACTTGTTCGATTCATGATTTGATGGTGCTTTGCATTCAATTTTTCAAGTATTGGGTTTTAGAGTTATTGAAAATCGCCGATCTATTGTTGTAATATCCCGAAATTTGGATATTAAATATATACAAATATATATATAACGCTATTTAAGAATACGAACGATATAAC